>JAHZMZ010000166.1:0-11929 GCA_027743805.1 Lepidocyrtoides sp. E14
TACCAATATAATAATAATCATAATCGTAACCCTTTTCCTCTTCTATTGCCCTCGTCTCTCTTTTTATTATTCTTTCTCCCTATTTCTTCCTTCCCAAAACTAAACTTGATTCAAAAACTACTATATGCACGCACTACCACTCATTCAAGTAGATACCTCATACATAGGGGGGAAAGGGATAGGGTAAATAAAAAAAATACCATGTGCACATACATTTGCACTATTACCATGTTTGCTTGCTTTTTTACTGTGTGTACAGAAATAATAAAAATTATAATATTCCTATCGTCATCATGATCATCATCATCATGAACATCAGCTGCAAGCTTGCAACACGGCAGGGATTTTTTTTTGCTGCGCAACATGCGATGCGGCAGTTGCACTACTATTTCTAGCACTTGTATGTATTTTTTATAAAAAAAAAGTGTGCAATGTCTTTTGTAGCGTTACAGAGCAGTAGCAGAAGCATACAGTAAAAGAAAGTAACGACATCATTTTATCATCATCTCTAACAACAGAAAGCAAACGGTCCGTGAGTTGATTTGATGATGACTGGTGGCAAAGTTGGTGTGAGTGTGTCATGCAAATGTGAAACAAGTCACCGTTGAGAGCTTCTGCTTAACTTTCTGCTGCTACTTATACATACTTCCATGCTAATGCTCTTTGCTCTCTCTCTCCCACTCCATATTATTTGTACCCCAACTTCCGTGTGGTGTGTGTATGTGTGTGACGTTCGTCGTCGTCGTCGTCGTGAGTGCTAGTGCATGCTGCACTGCATATGTCAATGTTATATTATTAAATGGCAAATAATAGAAAAAAACCAATGTCATTATAATGCTAGTGCTATTCATAGGAAAGTAATAATAATACTATGAAAATTTTGTGGTAGAGTGGGAGTGTGTTTGGTTGTTGGTAGCTTCGCTTCTGTTGCTGTTTGATAGTCAATGACTGTTGTTAAGTTTGAACAGGCTGGTTGACAGTTATATGGTTACTGCCTTGAAAAATATGTATGAAATGGTATATTTTAACTTTCATGCTGCATAAATGTATGTTTACTGGAACAATACAGTTCAGTTCAACCCGACCACGAATAGAGTAGTGGGAAAGATGGTTTTATGAGAAGCAGGAATATATAAACTATTATTGATTCACTAATCGCATCCCATTATAATACTTGATGTTGATGACGATCGTGATCGTCGCTGTTTTGTCGTTCTTTTCATTTTATATTTTGTGCATTATGCCTTCGCATGATTTTGATGAAAGTGTATGAATTACAGCTTGCTCTTTGACAGCCGGCCACGGCAAGCTAGTTTTTTTTTTTTTTTTTTTTTTTCTCATCGCCCCAAAACTACTACAATGCAACACAGAGAGCAACCAATGAGCCACCGCCACCAGGGTTAGTGATTTTCCCTAGAAAATGACAAAAGGGTGCATGTAATTCCTGTCCGTTGTAGAGCAGTGTGATAGATGAACTAACGTAATAATAATAATTATTAGGATAAGTGAATGAGAAAGAGAGAGCGCAAGTACCACCCTGCCTGCTCGCATGTGTCGCTCTTATTTTCAGCCAGCGTTTGTTTGGCAGTGGTGTTGGTTATAATGTCCATGATCGGGGATATGGATGTAACTAAATCGTAAATCCCCTGTGAAAAAAACGTTTATTTTTTTCTCATGTATTTTACCCGTGGACGAACGGGCGACAACATCGACATGGACAACAACAAGATAATAGGAGTTGACCATGTTCAAAAGGAAGAGAGAAAAAATGGACAAGGGAGCAGAGAGAGACAATAAACAGGCAGGATGACAGGCAATACATATATAAAGGAAAAACAATACCTATGTATGCAGTAAGATCAAACGATTGTTCATAGGTATTAGATATGGTAGACAGTACAATAAAAATAATAGCAACTGACCAGACCAGAAAAAGCAAAGAGTCTGGCTGTTGTTCCTGGTTTTCGTGTTTTATTTTTGTTTGAGTGGAACTTTTTTTTTTCTCTGTCGGTAAATGGGTAAATACAATGTCTATTGTCCATTTATAACGCGTGTGCACAATACTCATGCCATTACTTTTACAGTTTTGTTGATATTATGAAAGCAGAATAATCATCCATACAAAATAATAGTTCGTTTACAGTATTCATTCATTATTTAAGCTATGTGCTGGTTGGGATGATCATGATGGCGACGACAGTGGCGGTAGCGTGATGATGTAGGGTGATAATGATAAAATCTGAAGGAAAAAGGAGGATTTTTCCCCCAGAGTGATGCCCATGTGAATTTAAAGCGTCATGATGGAAAGAATGGACTGTTCGGATACACAATGAAGAGTTGTATGATTGGATTATGTATGCATTATTAGTAGTACAATGGGAAAAGGACTGATGTTAAGTAGAAATAGTAGAAAGCATGTCTTTCCTTTCACTCACACTGCCACTGAGCGAGTGCTTTGCTCTATTTTATCGTAATCATAATCAATATTGTGTGCACGAGTTCGAGTTACTTTCTTTCCTCGGAGTAACTTTTTATCCCAAAAAGTGTATACCTCTAGATTATTATAAAAATTTGCAAATCGTATTAAAAGTGTCAGTAGGAGTTGCTGCCCACTTGCCTTTACTTGGCATCATATTTATATCCGCTCCTTACATCATTTTGATTCCAACAACGATAATGATGATGATGATGATCGCAGTGGTTTTGGCTGACGGATGACGATAACATTGTCTTTCGACATGCTATGCACATGCCAAACATACTTCTGGGATACAAAAATGCTAGCTAGCTAGCAAGCAAGTTATTCACTGACGTAAATGTCTGAATATTATTTTTATGTAAATTGTACAAATGCACGGAATTCTCCAAATCCCATCAGAGTTTTTCCCTAAAGGCCACTCATTCATTCAACTGCTGCCTCTTTTATTTCCGGTACAGTGTCATTCCCCAAGGTATTTAGTGAAGCAGATGAATGTAAACAGCCCAAAAACCAGCGCATAATATGTAGGTCCGTTTGGTTGTAGCAGTTCCATTTTTGCAGAATAAAGCATTATCTCGTATATTCATATAGACTTTTGACTTTCAGGCATTATGTAGACGTGTGTATAAATCGTTCAAAGATTTGATGCTATCGAAGGTCACGCCAACGGCGACGCAATCGATTTATTGACATGAGAAGTTACAAGGAAATAAGTGTAATATTGTTTGGAGTCAGGATATGTTTAATATCTTGTTTCTAACCTTTTTAACCCTTTTAAGGCTAACAGTTTTTTTGTGTAAACAGTACAAAATATACAAAAGCCCATCATTCTCCAAAGAAAAGAATGCAATAACAAGCAGAAAGGAGTCAATTTCCGGTTAACGACATTCTCACAACTTCTTCTGTTATATCTATAAATTTTAGATTTAGAGGAGAGGAGTTTTATTACCTAAACTAAGAGTAATAATAATAGTAATAATAGTAATAATAATAATATGGTGCTGCTGCTGCACTATACTACTACTACTATACTGTGTGCAAACGTATAAAAAACTCTCTCGAGTAAACGAATCATCTCTCTTGGTACACGGCTCAATTGACAAATGCTTGTTAATACCTCAAGCACACATTCCACTCTGTATACTTTTCTGCTTTGCACACTGGAATGAAAGATGCGTAAATATACTCATACCCATCTGTATAGTGCTTACTCTACTGCATAAAGAGCAAATACAGACACACATACATAGACAAACAGACTCTTACAACTTTCGTCCTAAACTTCTGCTTATGGCCAGGTTCATAAAAAAGAAAGAATTTCTCTCCAACTTGCTACATAACTTACATGCATGCATGTATATGGCTTTCATATGAAAATAGTAATAATAGCACAAAAAAGTAGTGTATGCATTCCTCATTTCATTTCAGTTACATATAATCGTAAAAGGCTTCAACGGATGAGTGGAATACAGTAGTAGCTGTTATCATTGTGTGTACCTTTTTCTTCTTCTTCTTCACATTTATTTGCTTCTCGTAAAATTGTTTATCCTGAACAGAACAACCAGCTTCTGTACTAGAAGATGCAGAGCTTGCATTTGAAAGCCAGAAGCAATAGAGAAAAAAAAACGAAAAAAGTTCTGTTGTTTCTTCTAGATGTGAGCAATTCGACCTTGTTGTTTAGTTTTACTGGTGTCTCCTGCTTATACTGGCACTGTAGTAAAAAAAAACTCTCATGTCTTGTCTCTACTACTACAACATGTGAGCAAGTGGTAAAGTGAGCATAAAGTCTCTTTTTATTAAAAACAACAATGACATGAATGAATGAATGGAGGAGGCGCACGAAAATGAAGCATGCTAGCTAACAACGCAAACTAGTAACAACAGAAATAAAAAATGCAGAATCGGCATCACTGGCAACAACAGTGTGTTTGTTTCCAAATGACGTGCCCACGTGTATGCTATTACACGAGCGCGTGGGACGAAAATATTGGACCGGAATGCAGAACTGCTCCTGTTGAAAGTAACGCCGAAAGTGTAACAAAAGACATAAGTAAAGTTGCAGACGCAGTAAGTGATGGTAATGGTAATAACGGAAAAGTAAATAAACATGTTATGCAATGTTGAACAACAATGCAATGCAAAAAATAAATGCTAAACAAGACAACGCTCATAATCGTTTTTTTTCTCTGCTCCTTTTTATAGTAATTTGCCCACTCATGGGAATTATCCAAATGACAGTATTTACAAAATATAAAAAAATCGATTACACATTACTTATGCACTTTTAGGTAGCAGCAGCAGTTAAAATAGAATAGCAGCAGCGCGGCACAATAGTCAATAAAATCGCAATTGGCCTTAATAACAAAAAGTGGCCCAAATATAAAATAAAACCAATTTTACTACCCTAAAAATAAGTATGATGAAAATAATAATAACTTGAGTCTTTATTGAAATACACTAGAAAGCTAGCAACGTAAGCAAGTAAACCTACATTGATATTTTTTATTCAAATCTAAGTCTCCATAAATAATTTATTGTCATTTTATTGATAGGTAATAAATCGTCTTTTATCAGAAATGAAACCGCATAATATATGAACATTATACGTACGTTTTATGAGGCATTCTCTTCTTACTACTATTCCTTTTTTTTGTCTTTCATTTTTGGCAGTAGAGAAAAAAAGAGAGTTTCTAAAAAAAAATGTGCTATGCTGTTTTTCTGACTGTGAGTACAGTTAAACTAGACAGCTTCTATACTTTTAAATTTTTTATAGCAAATATGTCGATATTTCAATTTTGGAAAGCATTTTATACCTACTTTCCCCATCTCCATTCAAAATGCATCTTGGAAGTAAAAAAGCTTTCTACAATCCTTCCTTTTCAACTAGACGACGATGATTCTGGTGGAGTTCAACTTGTCGTGCTACATAAGCGTTCACACATGGAAAAGGCATAGGTATACGCACACAAAATTTCAAATTTTATCTTCTGATATACACATTCACATATGACAACGGACCAGTAAACATGTTCTACCTGACCATTTATTCACTGCCGCATCACTACCATGCTATAAAAAACAGCATGTGTGCCCCTTTCAACTGTTTACTACACTCAACTCCCCCTTCGAAAATTTATATACTGTTTTCTCTCTCAAGATGACTATGATGATGTTGATGATGACATGGACATGGCAAGACCAATATACATAATGTGAATAGATGTGCAAGTAAGCAAAGGCGTGCTGCTGCAAAAAAAAGAGAAAACCTTATATCTTCTTTCCCTGCATTTTTATTCTTACTGGGTACGAATAAAACGACTAAAAAGAAACCAAGTCGACAGGCAGAGCAGTCAGACAAGCAAGAAGTTCACTTTACTTTACTGCTGCTAACACTTTCCATTCCCAACTGTACACACCATGAATGTATACACGTATAAACTTCCACTTTTTTCTTGACAAAAAAATAGTGCATAAGCACAAAACGAAACATGTAACACCATCATCATCATCATCATCTGAGAATAAATTGAGGAAAGAAATAGGAAAGAGAAAGGGAAGGAGACGGAAAGAAAATAGGAGAAAAAAATTGGAGAGGGGAAAAGCTTTCTAAAGGAAAGTAAAAGGGCAACGGCAGCAGCAGTGTGGCAAGTTTTTTTTGGACAAGCACGCCAGCTCATACAAAAATCTCATAGACTTTCCAAGCACGACGACATAATATTGCTTAAACTATACATTGATGATGGAGATGCATAGATACACAGTAGTACTATGCATGTGCCATACCTATATTTTCTTTTTCCTAAACTTTCTTCTTCTTCTGTGTGAGTGAGTAAGTGATTCACTTGAATGTTCTTCTTGTCTATGCAGTGTGTACTTACATGCCTTATCATTATTATTATTTTTATATATTGACTACAACTTTTTATTTCTCTCCATCCTCCTCCGCCTTTCTAGAAAAACTGCATTTTCCCTTACCGTCGTTGAGAAAATAGGAGTGGAGTAGTACCAGAGCAAAGCACAACGGAGCAAACCCATATAATTTTTGTAGAAAAAAAAACTCATTGAACAAGAGAGAAAAAGACAAAATACTGCTGCCACTGTTGTACTGCAACAAGAAAGAAAGTAGAAAAAGCAGATGATGAACAAAAAAATAGGAAGGAAAAGGGGAAGAAAAAATATAAAGATGCTTTTCTTGCTTGTCTCTCATTCATTCATTCAGTTGTATAGGTACAGACGAACTACAACTTTAGTCACTCCGCCGCATCGGATACAGCTTTCCTTCTTTGCTGGTTCTAGTATAAAAACTAGGTATATTTAATGCTCATGGAAGAATAAAGTCATATAGGTATGGAATAAATAGGGAGACTTATTTTTACTGTATAAAATACTCTATACTGATTTCCCTTACGGAGACAAGTCTTAAATTCAACTTGCTGCTTTTCCATGTTTATAGCTGACTATAGAAGCGTATTTTTTTCGGCTGACACAAGCTCTCCCACTAGAGCGTAGGCATACATGAGTTTTTCCTTCTGGTGAAAACGGGAAAAGGAGATTTTCTCTTTTTCTTGCTTTTTTTATATTTTTCCCGTCGAGACGACTCATTCTATAGTGCCACTAGCAATAATACAATGGGATCTGAGAGAGTAAATGGAGAGGCAGAAAAAACTCAAGAAGAAAACTTTCAGTTCTCTTTTTGCAGTGTAACACCAGGCAGGCACGGCAGACTTTTTCCATTCGTTCTCCCTTTTCCATTATGATTATTATTGTGCATTGTATTATTGACGAAGATAAGCTTGTAAAAAATGCATTGAGTTCTTTTGGTTTTTTTTCTCTCTTTTCAGTTGTAGTCATGTATGTAGTGAAAATGAATCCATTTTATTCTGAGCACATTGTGTATGCCTACCTAAAAATATGTATAAAGAACAAATATGAATAGGTAGGTTGTGGATTCAGGCTTTGTAGTTACGTACGAATGTATTCAGAAAGTTTCGTGTGTCCTTAATTCGTTCCAATCTTATTTTGTATTCCAAAAAGAAATGCAGTAGTACGTAATGTTTTCACAGAAACGCCTCAAACTTAAAAGTCTAATAGAATCCACCTTGCACAAAAAAATGCATTACTATTCATTCATGTTCCAATAAACCACTAGACCGTAGATAGAAACAAGGTAAATGTACACAAGTGCTGGTAAAACTTTTTTTGTTTTGCATATTCCAAAGTTGTTCTACTTTAAATGATTTCCCTAATGACGCTTTTTCGAATGTACATACTTAAAATTGAGAAACAAGGTTTATAATCATTTTATTAATTATCATCAAAAATGCAAATTTTTAATTGGCTTCGATAACTTAGCGATTTGATATTTTGTATTTCGGTGAATCATTTTGGTAGTTCCGTCAAAGTCATTAAAAAATAAACACTGACGGATGCAACATAAATTTACTTGTGGTTTTGAACATTTCTTTGCAATTCAATTCAGCCTTGAACTGCTTATTACGCATTTTTTATTACATAATGAGTAGCTAAAATTGACAACTTTTGTCTCGTGACCGACTTAGCTTTTGAGGTAGCTGGTTACAACAGCACTGATAATCGTTATTTTTAATATGTTTCATAGAAGAAACAAACATAAAACTTTTATTTGATTGTCAATAGCATTGTCACCACCACTTTTTTGTCCATGCCAGAAGCATCGTCGTCGTCAATAATCTTTCAAGAAGCCAAAGTAACCAACTACTAGACCGACCGAGTGTAGTCGGCATATTATATAAAGATACTCTGAAAATCTATATATAAAATCTTATGTTGACGGGGGTTATCATAGTACGGAGAACGACAAATATTCTATTTTTATCTCAACAGCATTAACACAAACAAATGCTCTTTACTATAATTATATCCTGTATAAATTGAGAGATTATCTCCCTTTCAGTTGAAATGAATGTCCTAATTAATCCGCTCAGAAAAAAAAGAGGAAAATAATGATTGACCTCATCGCGACGTTCACGCTGTTGTGTCGTCGCCGTCTCTGGAAAACTACTGACATCACTTGCTGCTCCCAAAACATCCTCTTGTTTCAACAAGTTGAGCAACGATATGGGACGCTTATCGACAGACATGCAAGTTTTTTTTTTCGTTATGGCGTATGCACTTTTATGGTCACTGGACAAGTCCAAAATTCTCGGAACTGTTTACAGTCCAATTTAGTATTATCCATGACCTTTGACTTTCATTTCTCTTCAGAATAAATTAAATGTGTGTGGCTATCCGACAATTGGCAGATGAATCAGTTTGTATTTTCACAGATTACTGATTCACGTTTATATTTGTACTTTTTATAAGTGTTTTTATACATCCAACCTAATCATATAATTCTGTTTGATGATGATATGGTAATATGAAAAGGAACCACTTTAGCAGATTTTCATCTGGCATCATAATAATGGCTTAGTTATACGGTCATTACCCTCAATTTACAAGGCAGATACCCCATGACCAATTTTATATGCATGGTTTGTAAAAATCTCATCCCGTCATCATCGTCATGATCGTCGTCACTAGAAAAAAAAATCTTTTAAAATCACCCAATTGAATTTCCCAACAAGCTGGGTGTTTTTCATTCTTTCTTTTGTTGGCTCTGCGTCTGTATCTCTGCCTGTTTGAGATGTATGATGAGGAGACGACGACAAAAATGTGATAGAACGTGAGCAGCAGTCGACACGGTGAATATATTCCTGATTTTCATCTTAATTCAACAATTCAAAAAGAAAACAGCAGAACAACCCATCATCATCATCATCATGATCGTTGAGAAATAAGGAGGCAACAGAAACAAAATAAAATCATAAACGAAATTGCTTCTTTCAATGTATTTCAGTGTAAGATGAGATGCTGCTGTTGATATACCAGGAAAACATGCAGTAAAAGTAAGTAGCCAAGCAGTTAGATTGAATCTCTCTACAAAATAATGTTAAAAATCCGTATTCCTATTATTGTATGGCATAACAATCACAAAGCCTTATTGTTATCTTCATTTTCAGTCAGAGCAACACACGCTCGCTTGAAAATATCTCTTTATTTTGTCGGTACGGTAAATTTAATAATTTCATGCAGTGGGCCGCCGTCATCGTCGTCATCATCTTATATTGGAGGTATTAAGTGCGCCAGAAGCAAAAGCAGAAGAAATGCCAATTCACACAGCAGGTTTTCAGGTACATCAGCAGCATCAGAAGAGTGAGAATCGATTGTAGCGAAAAAAAAGAAGATGTGTAAAAACAGTCTGATTCGTCAAATAGATGAGATGATAAAAAGAAGAAGGAAAAGAAAAATGCATTTATTTTTTCTCACGACTAAACTTCCATCACGATTTTGCTCAAAGGCAAATTTCATGGAAATGTGAGCAGGTGAGTAATGATGATGAGTTGGTAGAGAAGAATAAGTATTAAGCAGTCCTCCTCCTTTTCTGATGTAGTCGTTCTTGGAGGTGGGCCACAAACAGCAGAAAGATAAAATGATGTATGTATATCTTGTTTCGCAGTATGGTAATATGATTAAAATATTAATAAAATAATAATAACATAGTTTTTTTCCTCATTTTTAATAAAGAAGAAATGCATGAAATTCCGACCTTTTTTCACTCAAAAATTAAAAAACTTGATTGTGCTTCTCAAATGAGTAAAGTAAAAAATTAAGTAGGTATTACCTATGCATAGATTCTTTTAAAGCAAAAAAGAACTGAACGCGATATTGAATGTACTTTTTTTACTCTTTTATATCAGCCAATCACCAAAAAAAATCAACGCTAAGTTGATATCAGTGAAAAAGTTTTGTGCAAATTGGAAAGTTTTTTTTTACCTGTTTATGCATTTCCACGTTGAGTCCATATGACATCTCGTAGTACTGTAAAAAGAAAATTACCACATCGACATTAGGCATTTTTTCTACGGATTAAACAGATAATATTGCATTGAAATTATACGTAAGCCGGTCATGCTTCTTTTTTTGCAAGAAAATAATACCATTGTCATTCTTTGTGAAAATACAACATGATCAACGACATATTCTTTTCCATTATAGAAAAGCCCAAGAATAAAGATGCAAAATCTTTTTTTTCTGTGGTTGGGTTTGGTGGAGTATAAAGAACAAAACCACAAAAAAAATCTTTAAGTGCAAAAGTACAGAGAAAATGCAATTTTTAAAACAGCGACAACAGAAGAAACAAGAGAAGGAGGTAATTATCCTACACATTAGATTAGACACTGTTGATGATGCTTGTGGGTGGTTGCGGTTTTAGTGTTGAAAATTCAAAATAAAATACCATGTTGTTTTAATTGTAAAGAAATTCTTTAAATAGCAAGCAACTTTCATGTCTTGATATTAAATTCAATGCCTTGTGCTAGTAGTCTTATGGCCGTTTTGAATGAAACGACAATCAGATTGGAAACAAAAGACCGTAATATAATTGGGAAAAATTCACAACTTGACAAGTAGGTTTTGTTTGTCTATCTGCAAGGCTATGAAGCATCTGTCGAATCTTCTTTGCCCGGCTTGTTTAAAATATTCAATAGTTTTGCGTGCAAATGAAACGTTGTAATAATTGCCGAACGAAATCAACCAACTTGATCGACATCCTCGTGTAGTTCTGTAAGTTGTCTATTTGCCTACGCACAGTACCCACATGAATTGTTCGTGCCTACATATTACACGCCATAATTTAGTGACGCTGTTAAGCTACCCAGCTCCAGTAGTTAGAATTCTCCTCCCCCTCTAAAATCTCTAGATGTTGCAGTCATCATCATCGTCATCATCAGTAAACACTAAACACCATTATGCTTCCCTAACCTCAAAAAAGGTACATAATATCCTCTTTGCCCGTCTTGCCAGCAATCAACCTTTTCGACGATGATAATGATGATGGGATGTGTGTGCATTCAAAACCGAATTCCTGGCATTTTCGGTGGAGGAGAAGCAGACAGATAGACAAGAAAAGAGGGCTACATACCTACCTAAATTCATGCACAAATTCAACTTGAGTAGTAATGATAGTTGGTTGGCAAAGGGCTTGGAAAACTAGATGGTTGGTAATAGTGGTGCGTGTGGTTTTGGTGGCTTTGCGGTTTTGGTTACAAGACTTGCAAGTTGCAACTACTACTGCTTCTTTCTATTTCTACTGCCACTAGTCGTAGTCGAATCCCACCAACCAACCACCACCACGACTATTTCAACTGCTCCATCATACAACGACCTTACAGCCATCCCAGAGTTACCACAACGCTATCATCATCATGATCATCAATGGAAGAAGAACGTAGAACAACAACAGCAGCAGTGACTGTTGTTCAACTAAACTTTTTTTTCTATTATAGCCCTACATGACAGCGAGCGGCAACAGCACAGTTAAAGTCCTTTATTGTACAATAATGCTACTGCTACTGTAGTGAATACATGCAT
>JAHZMZ010000167.1:0-24526 GCA_027743805.1 Lepidocyrtoides sp. E14
ATGTTAAACAGCATGCAATCCACGTGAAGGTAATTACATTTTTTTGCAAAAAGATAATTTTGTGAGCGGAATGTGCTTACATACAAATTTACTATTTAGGACAGGCCACCGCGAGTAAAACGTAAACCATTATTATTGCGCCTTGCCGAATTTTTTTGTCATTTTAAACACGGCTACTGATCAGGATGAAAAATGTTTATACCCATTAACCAGCGATGAGTAGATTACAAAAAGGCAGAACTTATTTGAATTGAACATGGACATCCTCTAAGCCATAACATGCATATAATTAAATACACATTGGTAAAAACACGTCACAAAATTCTGAAAATACAGCTAGTAAGCAACAACCTTGAACTCACTAGGATGATTGGAAAACGGATCTACAACTTTGATTGATGACAACGGAGCTGGGATGATTTGACGAAAATTACTACAACGGTTAATGACGTGGTAGGTTTCGGGTAGATAGAGGATTCGATTTGCCCATTACTGAAATGCTATATGTGTATTTTGCTATGTACATATAAACATATACTATGTACCATGTCTGACGAAACAATTAATTAGTTATTACATTTTATATTCATGACTGATCACTCTATTAGCTTTTCCTAGTTAGCGCTTTATGGATTAAAAAAATACATTGGCTCTCTCAATTTCTCATTGTTCCATTTCATTTCCAATCGAAGCCCGTAAGTACAAAAATAACTCATATTAATGCACCACGAAACGCACCCAAAACTAAAAACTACCTAAAAAACATGCCACACAACCATTATTTGCAAGTTAGTCATTGGTCAGCTTTTCGTCTGGCAACAAACACGACCACAGCCCAACCTCTGAGCAAGAAAACGATTGATTGTAAACTTGCTTTAGCTGCTGGAATGAAAAACAATAGGGACAAAGGAAATCGTAACGTGAGAAGGTATCACATCTATTATTATGCAACAATATCAATGGCTTCATATTACTTTGCTATCCAAAGATCAATTAATAACTACTTAAAATAATCTTCAAACAGCAGGACTTGTTTTTTTTGCATGGCTCATCATATCACAATAATATACATTTTTACAATTTATCATTCCAAATTCCAACCCCACGCTGACCACACCAACTACACCATAAATCTGATAGGGATGCATAATATAGGTATTTGCAGTGTACGTATATATGTGTATATATACCTAAATTTGCTGACAAAATAACAATGTTTTGGGCAGATGCTCCGATATTTTTTTATTTAGAATAAAAATGGACAAACTTTGACTTGCAAACAAACCAGTAAAAATGATTGCTCTGATATACTCTCACACACAATGAGCAACTTTTTGTAACATTACTGATCCAGTTATGAGATTGGCTGTTTTCTGGGGCGGATCAACATATGTACATACTCTGTAATTGCAATGCCATGATTATTGCCAATTGCCACGATATAATATTCATAGCGATCTAGCAATTTATTTCTCAACCAAAGGTGAGGTCCAAAAAAAGTCTCATATTTGCTAGACAGCCTACACACGTGTAACATGAACTGGTCCTGGCCTAGCCTGGACAAGACAAAATAATCATCTAGCAAAAAAACAAAGTTGTAAGGTGTTTAATCTAGTGCCGGTTGGTTAGGTCATAACTTCAATGTGCCATCTCAAACAACAATATCCCTACTAATCTACCTACCATTCCATTGACAGTTGGATGACGTTAGAATGGGATAAAAAAAATTCACGTCTTGCTATTTATCATTTTATCTTCGCATACATTATTATTCAAGTCTACTTTCAACTATGTATGCATATAGATACATATAGGTACCATGTAATTAACAATTTAAAAATACATACTCTGTTTTTTTTGACTGCCACAAAATACAAAATATAAAATATATGTTACTATGTGGGAAGAAGCTCCGAATGGTTCAGTAATGCTCATGAAAATAGGGAATTTTTCATCTTTTTTCCGATACACACATCATGCACAACAGTGTCCGTATTACAGCCAAACGAAAAATTGGCTCATGGCGTGGTAAACGCCTGGGGCTGATAATGCAAATGGTGATGATTATTTTGTAATGTAACGAAAATGGATTATTTATAGGCTATCAGCATCTGGAAAATTCATTTTACTTCTTTCTCTCCACATATAATCATTACATGCATTGTTATTTTTCTCAAACGGACTGTAATGTGTAATAATAATGCCATGATGCCATGCATGTCACCTTATGCAGTACTACTGGTCACTTTTTGGTTCATCCATCTTCAAAAACTTGATCTTGTCTTGTCTTTAGATCATGATTATCTACCTAAATACATACATAATATTCTTCTACATATTCTTCTTCTTTGAGATGATGACCACATTCCAAATAATTTTCTATTGCTTTCGGCTTCTCACACTGGACAGGGTGGGGTACCACTTAGATTTTGGTATAAAAGGCTTCTCCCGACTCAGTTTCAGTATCAAAGCTGATTTTGCAGTTGCAATCTGACAAATTCTCACAAAACCAAAAACCCAAACCTTCAAAAACTCTCACCATGTCTCGCCTTGTAAGTTTTCATTTCAGGCCTATTATTGCTTAGTTGAAAATTTCGAATTCAGGAAACTATATCAAACCAACTGGCAACTATTTGGGTTTCTAATATTAAATTATAATTTTCTTTGAATTTATAGTTCGCTCTCCTTGTTTTGGTGGCCGTTATCGCCACTGCCTCCGCCCAATACTACTATGGAGGTCTCGGATACAGCAACTACTATGGCTCATACGGATACGGTGTTCCATCTGTCGGTTACGGATATGCCAGCTACGGATACCCAGCCTACGGATATGGATATCTTAAGAAGTAAATTAGTTAGTTTATAGAAATTCAACTTTTCCTCAACGGCCAGATCTTCACTCTTTGATCCCTTTTTACAAAATCGGCTAGGATGTACTTTTATGCGGATTATAGTTTGATAAATTAGCTTAGTAGAACCTCTGTAGACTTTTTTCAAAATCGTTTGCAACTTTTTGTTTTGTTGATTTATTTTAGACTTTAGTCTAATTTTGAGTATGTCTAAAAATGAATATTTCATTTTTGAAAAATTAAATAACTCGCGTTTTAAAAAGTAATTTTCTAATGTCTCACAGTTCAACTGCTATCTATTATTTTCATAAAATATTGCATAAATTACCGTACTAAATGCTTCATAGTCGTATTTTAAAAACAACATAACGGTCATATTTTTGCATGTCTAATTTATAAAATATACAAGTATATCATTGATGAAATATTCACTTCTTCTTACCTTCATTCAGAATGATTTCCAATGCATGCCAATTTGCACAAAACAGACACAATTGAAAACTTAACTTTCAACACTAGCCAAAATTATATGGGATAGATCATTTATAGTGCCCTCACAATGCAATCGCGTTATGTTTATTTATTTTTTCAGGTATGAAGTACAAAAATATTCTCCAGAAAAGTAGCCTAGTAGTAATAGCAGTGCTATTATGGCACTTGTTTCTGCAAAAAAAGCTATAAGAATTTAAATTGAAATCAATATTAGTTTTGGATCAATAAAAATCTTTTTTCAACAAGTGGAGTGAAGCCAAAAGAAATTTAATGTTGTGTACTAGCATATAAATGAATGCGTTTATGCAAAGCTTCAAAAAATTGTCGGTTACAATACGATTACCTCGGTAGTGAGTAGTTTTATGTTATGTATTTGTATGTGAGGTAAGGTAAAAACATTTATGCGGAGAATGTTTTTACTTTTTACTGTATGAAGATTAGCATTCAAAATTTAACGAAATTAATCTTTCAACATTTCCCAGAAATGATGGCCAACACAGTTGTAGGGACGATCTAAAAACGTATATTTCGTTTACATAGTGCATACTTATTGGTTTTGTATGAGAAAAAATAAAACTTCATGCATATTTAGTATTGGAGCAAAATCTAAATGCTAAAACTCTTATCAATAATTCATAGTTCCATTTTCAATAGAATTCATAGTCTGTTTCTTCCATACAAGTCTTTAAAATATTTTTAGCCTTAGATTGTAAGTGCAGATTAAATATTTAACAAAGTTCAAGCTAAAAATCAATATTACTTGTCGTCAGTACTTATTTTTAAATATTCGTCCTTTCCTAAAAACAATTTCAATGATAATTAATTCAATTTAGCAAGAAAATTCTAAAATTTCCGTTACATTAAAGACATAAATTGCACATTTTCCATTAAACTACAAAGGTTTAACTGATTCTCTACAAGTAAAGAAAAGCAACACAAACAGGATGTAAGATGGGTCAAAAATCTTTTGAAATTTATTGAGCAATGCATATCGGTGGTAATATAGTATTGAACATCATTATGATTGTGATCATATCACGAGGACATGACAAACATCCTCGTGCAGTTCAAAGCACTAGAATAATAGTAAAACCCTGTGATCCTTCGGGATTAGATATGATGTTTTGTTGGTGGGTGAGCGAGCACGGACATAACATGCCGACATTTCATGCTGTGAATCCTGGATTTTTTTTAAGGCAGACATTTATGAATTTCAAACCACATCATACGTTACGACAAGAAAGGAAACCTTGCCCGGTAACAAGACAATGATGGTCGAACGAAATCCGTAAATGCATATAAGGTAGGAAATTTTTTATCCGAAAGAAGAAAGTAACCAACCTCGGACGATTCTTCTTTCGGTTTGATGGCAAAATAAAAACTAGTAATGCATTGCACAATGCATTTTATTTGAAATAAACTGAAATGGGTTTATCTTTATCATCATTTTTATATCAACATGAAAGCAGTCCAGAAGGAGTGACGTAACGATACACCACTTCATTAGCTAGCTACCCTGTCGGTGGTTTGGTGAAAATTGATCATAAATCCATCTCTCTGTCTTTTGATTCTTTTTCACAATCTTTATCAGTTCAGCAAACCAGGTTTTACTTCGGGTTAGAAAAAAAATAACTAGACCGGATAGCAACAAAGCTAAAGGTTCTATTTTACTCTAGCATCATTTCATAATTGTTTTGACTTTTATAATGTTTAAGTGGCAGACATTGTAACATTCATTAAAAATACTGTAGTAGTCATTTCAGTATAATTTTGGAGGACATAAATTTCAGCAAATGTTAAAAGTTACGTAAATTTTTAAAGCAATTTACTGCAGTAGCAATTAAAATTAATTTCAATCCTAGAATATACGATTGATACAAGAAACGAGAGGTACAACTAAATTTGTGTAATTGCATGTTTCATTCAGGTGGAATGAAGATGCTACTTTTTTATTTTGTGCATTTGTAACGTCTACTGCATAACAATCAAAAATATTTCAAGTCTTAGCGAATAGGCCGGGATCTAATTCTTGGGCAATAAAAAAGGTTTGCTTTGTAGCTAATGTAGTGTCGACATATTGCATTGTACATCTTGATTCATGAGACTCAATAATAATTGAACCCGTCCTGTACACACTGTATTAATTTAACTGTAAGCACTTACTGTGAAATTTGGCTGGCCAAAGTGAAATCTTTGCAGGGGTTGAATTCGCCAAACTGAGGTAGCACATGTTGACCTTGACTCTATGTGTTGGCTTTGCTAACAATCTGTCAATACGCAGGGGTTGAATTCGCCAAACTGAGGTAGCACATGTTGACCTTGACTCTATGTGTTGGCTTTGCTAACAATCTGTCAATCGCAATTGATCCAACAGTAGAGTCTACTCTATTCAATTCGCATTAAGCAAAAAACTACCACATAGAAGACAAAAAGAATTTTTATTACACAATTTTAGACTGTCAGTCAGTGATAGCAACTGTCACATTCAAAGCGCAACGCAAATAATTTACACATGCACGTATATACGGTTTAGTGCTCTGACGTTTAAACCGGTATTAAATACACAAAGCAGGCAAGTATTTTTGACACATTTTATGTATTTGGTTGTCAAATGGGAAAATTTTTGCAATTGCAGCAGCACTACATGTTATGCAATGACACTGTGACACTCACGTTGAATTACCAAAATTACCATATTTTCATTTTAAAAAAGTTTTTATTACCTGTGCGGATTTCATCAGTCCAGCCCAGCCAGAAATATATTATGTAGGTGGGTATGTCACGTAGCGAAAATCTGCTTATCAAGCTTTTTCTTTTGTATTAAACAATCAGAATATCGTGGATGAGAAGCAAACAACAGAAGAAACCATGATACGTTTTATTCCAAACACATTAATAACAAGTATACAGTAATTGCATGATTACTAATTATTATACAATGTACATACTTAGGCAATATAATTACAATTATTGACTTCTAACACCTCTGTACTTCACATGGAAGAATGTATATCTACTTATTCTTCCATGTGTACTTCATAGATTTAAAGGTACTTTATATAAATATTAAATCAAATCCCTTCCTTGGCGTGTTCATTTTGAAAAGCGAAAGATGAAAACTCCAATTTGGGCAGAGATGTTTTTTCTTGCATGCAATCAGTTAATTCAAAACTAATGTTTCGACCATTTTTATCAACGGTATCTTTCAAGTTACTTTCTTCTTCATTAGAAGCCAGGCCTGTTGTCAGAACCGTTGAGCACTCTTCATCCTTTTTTGATTCGCACACGGCAACTGTTAGATTAATTGTCTCTTCAACCTTGGCAGACTCTTTTTTTCTTGGTAAGGCAAGACATACAGTAATTTCGGTCTCAGGCTCATCAGACATGATGAACCCAACTTCGTCTACAGTTTGCTCTATGAAGGATGAAATTGTAAAGAAAACTGGGCGAAGGCGAGCCTTTTTAAACTCATTTGTAAGATCATTAATAATGTCATTTTCATTATGCGCATTTTCAGCTTGTTTGCTCCGGGATGAGTTATTATCCTCTGTCACTTCCTCTGGCTTTTTACGTTTCCCTCCTACAGGATTACATTAGACAATATCAGTACAAGTCTAATGCGTGCATAATAAATTAATACAGTTTTAATACCTGCTCTAAGTATTCGTCGTGAAGAACTATTAACAAATTCGCCGTCTTCATAATATCGCCTTTCGATCAAATCAATACTATTTTGGCTGCCTCCCCCCTCCTGTAAAAGTACAATGTTATCAAACCGTCTTCGCTTATGACGAAGCTCATTGGAATTCGAATTTTCTCCAAGACATTCTTTTAAAGGACGCTTCTTCCCAGCTTTGTTCATTTCGAAGGAGTAATAATTTCTTCGTTTTTCTTCGCAACAATCTCTTTTATTCTGTAGTCTGTACCAATTACAGGTGTGATAATACACCCTTTTAAAAAAATGAAGGGCACAGATGAGTTAAAATTATTCAATGAAGGTGTTTATTGGTTTGAATTTTTATGCACAATTGTGCTGCAGTTTTGTTTTCTACTCATATAGTATTTACTAACAAAAGATGAAAGAATTTATCGTTACGTGTAAAATAATATTTAGTAATAACAGTATCTTTCTACTTAAATAAATGTGTGTGTACGCATAACTGTACTACGTAATATAAAGTCCGTGTACACAAGTATTTAAACGAGTTGTTCCGGACCCGATTTCCGAACACCAAAAGATGTGCGAGACGTACGAGATACGTGATGCATAAAAAATTTTGTCTAAAAATAGACCTTTGGCATCCGTGCCAATAAAAAGTGAATAGTGTCTCCTACACTTACTTAAACTGCTAAAGTGCTACTTGTTTAGAGTTGCAATTTGATTCATCAAAATTGTAAATAAATGAAATTTTTATAATAATATAGTTTCTGACAAATTTTCCGTTGAAAGGACATTTATTTACGTAATTACCAATTCTTGGAAAAACAATATGCAACAAAATATTAGGTTAGCCTTCACATAATGCATTTTAGCCCAGTTTTGTTGTAAAATAAATTTTATTTCAAATTATAAGCACGAGATCATGTCTTTTCCACACAATTAAAATTCATTTTTTTAAAAATGCTGCTTTAAAGTGGGATTAACATCCTCCTTTTTATACCATATTAGATTTGAAGCTAGCTGACGCTTAACTAATAGCTATCCAAACAAGTGTCAAAAAAATAGTTTAAATGCAATGATAGAGCTACAATTCCAACGGATGTAAAATGCACCGAGCATTTCTCTTGGTTATCACCCTTCAAAAATTCATCAGATCTTTTATAACGTCTTATCTTTTCATTACGCTTGTGATTCTTTAAATTTTCCATTTGCTGCTGTTGTTCTTCTTGTAGCCTTTGATAGTCTCTTAAAAGCGTCCCTATATTTGGTGGCACTCGCCGATTTCTACTCCCAAAACAACCCGATGTATTTATCAACTGCCACGACACAATACGACGAAGCCAATTACGGTTCAGGAAATCCGAGTAACCAGAGAGTGAGCACATTCCAACTTCAAAACAAAAATGTTTTCATAAATATTTACCTTGCAATTTTGAAGTGGATGGGTTAAGGGGACTTGTACATTATGGTTCATTACCTTGCTCCACAAATAAGTCTCGAAATTTTGGTGGGAAATATGCATTTTGAATGGAGTTTGCTTCTCGCCAAACTTTCCCACAGAGTTTCTCTAAAAATGGATAGCCACTTTCTGATAGAGCAGTGACATGCTTCCACGTTGCTTTTGCATAGCACTGGTTCTGTAAATGAGCTTTATGACATTTTACTACAAATTTTGATGGGATATTATTATCCTAAGGGGGCATACTTTGCAAATGTTGGAATATTTTTATTATTTACCTTCTGTGCCAGCAGCATGTAGATAACTTGATGAGTTAACGAATACAGTGAACGTTCCTGGGTCAAAAAGATATTCTTACAATTTTCAGTTACGTTTTCAGCGCCACAATGAAAAACTTGATAAATGCAGGCATCAGATTCAGCCTCAACAAAAGCTTCTTTTTGTGCAGCGATATTCCAGATTTCTTCAAATGACTCCTCTGCTGGGGGATTGTAAGACCAGAGTGTTCCAACAGGATACCATTTGTTAAGTGGGAGATTCCACAAGTCTTTGGTTTGAATCCACGGTAGGCCCTCTATTTTTAAGCATTTTTTACCATCAAAATCCGATCATAATATTAACATTATGAAGCTAGCTGTGCTCTTTCTCACCAGTTACTCAAGAAAGGCTTGCCACTTACTGTTTATGTCTCCAGTTTTGTTTGGGGCCCTCTTTGCACTATTTGTAATCTGTTCCGTCAAATCATTTGCCTTTGTTTCAAGATCATGTAGAAATTTTATAAAACTTGATGGTAAACGTTGATGGGAGTTTTGTATTCGCTTCAGTTGTTCTATTTATTATTGCAAAGTAATAATGGGAAAATTTTATTTTCAAAATGTTGTTCACTCTCTTTTGCCCGAATTCAAGTGAAAAAATATTATTACTTTGTACCAGCGACTATCCTTGTACCCAGTGCAGCGTCAAGAACGGTAATATTGTTGACATTTTTTGCATAAAATTCTAATCCTTTTCTCAAAGCATTTCCAATCACAGCATAATCCGTGGTTTTGTACGTGCAGTTGGGATTAAAATTAACAATCAATTCAGAAACTTTTCCATTTTCGCCTATTACGGGTGGTGGCAGCAGTACTGCCTCAAGATGGCCAGCAAGTAGTTGACTAGTAGTTGTATTAATCACACTCTTTTCACTAGTACTGCTATTTTGCAAATCGAGTGAACTTGTTGAACTGATACTTGCACTCTCATTATAATTACGGTTGTCACTTTTCTGACTGGAAACAAAAGATATCACAATAAAAACAACTAAACAAAAGAGGAAAAGACCTCGGCATGCAAGCAAAGTACGTTTACAAGTCATCATGAGAAAACTTTTCCGCGTTTCTGGAAACAATGGCTCTTTCGATCCCAAAGGGGACTCTTTGGGAAATAATAGTTGAGTACTTAATGATTCACTGTGCAAATCGTCGTCTTCAGTTTCCTCTGCAGTGAAATCGAATTCCTTTCCCCTTTTCCCAAAATTTTTTGAATCACTTGAAGGCGATGAAGAGGTCCGGGGTTTGGGAGCTTGTACAAAGTCTTTATTTCCCTTCCAATGAGTCATGTTGAACTAAAATGGTTTTGCTTGATAATAAAACTGAAGATAATTATATGATTGATTACTTTCAAAATTAGGAAACCCCGATTCAATTCAGTTCAGTTTTACTTGGTCAACTGAAACATGCAATTTTTTCATTAGTTCAACCCTACTTGTGTAACAGCAAACTAATTTTAATGCGGTCTTATGATTCTTCGTTCTGCAGTAATCGTCTGCGTCATGTCACGCATTACGTGCATTACTAACTCTAAGTTTACGATGATGGTAGTGGTATGCATTCATATGGGTACTTCGACTTAATGGATAATCTCTTTTATATTAGTAGATCATTATACACTTTTACGTTTCAAAAGATAAGGAAATAGCAACATGCCGTGATAATCATCAAGATGAAAAGGAAACTACGTGTCCGCAGAAGTATTTTTTTCAAATGAAAAAGTCGATGCATTTGCAGGCCTTCAAACAAATGACTATTACATATTACCTTAGGTAATTTATCTACCCCCAGGGAACAAGATTACCGCTGATGATGATGATTTTCTTGGGTTTTACATCTTTACGAGTAAATTTTATACACCTGCTTATATACTATATTACAATTATATGCAATGTTGTGGGCTGTGAGATGGTGAGGAGGAGTAGTAGGGAGAGAAGGATGATGTTGTTTTCATTTGAAATAGAGTGTGCGTGCGTGCACCGTGCACTATGCCGATAGGTAGTTTTAAAAAATATCAGAGCATTTCGCTGTAAAAACAATCATTACATGTGCGTTGCAAATAGATAATATGCTAATACTGCACATTTAATATCGCATGATAAGCATCACGCGAAAAATACTTGAGCGAGTACGTTTGTGCTATAGATTTTTAAAAAATTGCATGCTTGAACAACAATGTTCGTTACGTTACAATTGCAATAAATAAAGATGCCACCGTAAATTAAATAGAGATGTCCTACTGACAAGGTAAAAAATGAATGGTGGTAGGGCGGCTGTAGAAATAAAGTAAACAACTAAGAAGCTAAATGAATGAGAAAAACAAGAAATGTTACGCTGTGTACAGCAGAATAAGTACTTAACTCTCTATTATTACTAGGCTATATTTATCACACAGCGCATTCAATCCAAACAAATCACAATAACTTTTAAGTTAGATCAAATAGTATGGATAAAGTGCTTGTTGTTAATTGCCTTACTTGAACGAGTTTGTAAGTCTCTCCTTTTACCTTAATCGCTATGTGTGTATGTATATATGTATTATATAGGGCTTTACCGTGTGAATTGTAGTGCAATAAAAGTTAAGCTTTTCGAAATCTTGTTTCGCTGAAAAGGACAACTCTGAAAATCTTCATTTGCCTTTTGCACGAACCAAACTGTTGGCAGTTAGATAATTCGTATCTGCCTGCGAGTAGTATATTATTTGATTTGCCTCGTCGCTAATCTCAAGTCTAATGCCACAAAAGTGAAATCGCAATTGTACTACAAATTCATGATGATATTGCCTTCATGACGCTTCTTCTCAGGCAATCTCTTTTTACCTCAGTGCAGAATGGATGAAAATCTACAATATAACGACCGTGCAATGAAAAAGCACAAAAGGTCTGTTCTTTTCAAAGGTATTTACGTACTGAACGGACTCATTGATATTAATTGACATGACATGATGATTGTGACTACGAATAAAGTCGAAGAAAAGTCTTTCGAATAGGTAGTATACTGTACGCGTGACAGAGCAAAACGGTTAGTACAAACATTTACTTGTGGTTAGTTTCTTTTGTAAAACCATTTTCCTGTATCATTCAGTTGGTCATTCTTGACTATGATTTGTAAACACAGATGCTCAACAGTTTTTTAACTTTTTGTAACTTTTTTGATTCAGTAAAAAATACCTGACCTCGGTATCGTAGAGTTCACTACTTACATTTTATGAATCTCAGATTTGTGCTATTATGATTATAAGTATAAAAAACAATAATCAGCACTGACATAATTATTGAAGGCATGATGCAAAATTGTAAATGTGGTGGTTAAGATAAAAGTTATGGCACAACAGGTAAGAAAGGCCATAAAACGACTGGACCTTTCACCTTATTAGTTTTTATTTAATCATCGCCGTTCCAAAGATTAAACTGTATACAATACATACATCCAAAAGTAAATATCGCATATTATCAATTATCAATATCTATATGTATTTACTATATAGCATATACCATTTGTTATGGTTTACATAACAAGTTTAAAAATTCTGACCCTGACACGTTATAACTTTGACAAACTAATTTGCTATTAATTCGTAGTAAACATTACATGTTTTTTAAAATATAAATAAGCTTACACTTTGTTATACTTGGAAATTTAGAGTCTGAACAAGATAACTATACGCCTCCGGCTATCCAACCATTCCATACAGGTGGATCAAAATACCAAAATAAATAACTTTGAGTTATTTTTTTTATTTATTCTACATCATTACTTTATTTGTGTGCATCAATAAATAGCTTCCCACACTGCTACTGGACTGAAAACTGTCTAGACGTTTTTTTATAATGTTTATATAAAATTTCTTTGTATCTGTTACTTTTTGCTTTATATGACAAAAAATAAAAACGGAGTAGTGAGTTATTAAATAATTAACCGTATTCGATGAGCCATTAGTAATTCTGCACTATAATACCGAATTCAGTCGACAAAGTTCATGTACATGAACAAAATTAGATCAAGTGATCCATGATAATAATGTGCTAAAAATTAGCACTGCTAACCTACAACAGGATTTGTGGTACTACTTCTGTGGTGGCGTTACTGCCATTGCCGCTTCCTTTGATGTAGGAAGACAAATTATGCCGTCCTTTAAAATATAAAATGTTAACAACATCTAACTTGCTGAAGTAATTTGTGCTTTGCTTAGCAGTTAACGATGTTAGCTTTTGGCAAATAGCAACGTTCTCGCTGTCGGGGGGTTGAAGAGGTCTGTGTCGCAGTTCTATTTCCAAAACGAGTGGTGAATGATATCCACCTCCGACGTTAGTATGCGTGGCTCTCGGGATGATGGACGAGATCTTTTCGTTTTTCGCCTTTTTTTTGTCGCCACTTTCTTGCTTTTATCTTCTCCATTTTCCGTTTCTTCTTCATCACTTCCGAATGAACCTGCTTCGCTTGTTGTACTTCTATGGCTGCATGTGAGAGTGTCACTTTCACTGAAATCACCCTCACCATCGTGAGATCCTTCAAGATCACTGTCCTCTTCAGTAGCTAACGGAGCACTTAGGGGTAAGGATTGCTGATGGGCCATGTCATGCTGTCGACCCTGTTGAGCCCTCATCTCTTGAATCAGTCTCCTCCGTTGTTGCTGGTACAATGCAGCAGCAACAAGCGCAGCGCGCCTCATATCCTCCCTACTTGCTCTACGCTGACCTACGGTGTTTCTATTACTTCCATGTAGAGCGTGCGGACGTGCATTGTTTGTTTCCCAGAATATGTTAATTTCTAACTGAAGACGTATATCACAGGCCATGAAAACTACAGTGATTAAAACTGGAATCTGGATTTTTGCAGACCAAGCTAATCTGAAGAGAGCCATGAGGCTGCTCCTGATAAAAATAAATTCACGTGTTTAAGCACTATTAAGGATATATAACTGATGTAATAATACTAATAATATCTTGATGTATGACATGACATGATTATGTTACAACTTACTTGATGGGCTCATTGATAGCATGAGGTAGAATGGACGCTATTCGCATGAATGGAAAAGGAACTGGAACTCTAATTGGAAGGTATTCGACAATGTCCGCAGGTATTCGCGGCAAGGGTAGCGATAGCAGTGGCATCTTTCACGTCAATTGGTCCTCTTGGCTCCTCTTAATAGTAAAAGAAAATCATTAGTATATATTCCAAACTCTATACAGCTACTTTAAAGATTAATTAGACCTATAACTATGTTTCACTACACTAGAATCTAGTGACTAGATGGAGTCGTATTAGCTTGTGTTTGCATAGCATTTAACCGTACATTTGCGTCAACAAAAATGATGCAAGATGCGAAATTTACCGATGTACGTTACACACTTGACTGAGTAGAGTCACTTTAATGAACTGATGTTCTCCTATTGCAATTATTGATAATTCAAGAAAAAGAAATAAGTACATGCTCTACTCTCTAAATACACTTTCAGGACAGCAAGTAAAATTGTAAAGAAGATAAACTCAACCTACAGCGACCTGTAAGCGGTCTCTAATCTTATCAAAGCAATGGTAGCAATCAAAGAATGAAACCTCTCATCATAAAGATATGTATTCTAATATTATAACTTCTACTTACTCAGAAAGAACAGATAAAAGCTACGCCATGAATGTTATCCCATTTATTTATATATATAATATAACCCGATCATTTTAATATACATTCACTCTGGAAGTTTTTTTAGTCAACATGACATACATTATTACGCCTATTTAGGTAATGCGCATTTGTAGTTCTGTGCACTACAAACTACATACATATTACTAATAAATGTTAAACTAATTCATAATTCAAAATTCTTTTGTGTAGAGGAGAAGGGTGGAAGATTTCACAAGTTGTACATCTAACTGCTGTCAACTGTCAACCATTCTAGAAAATTATTGTATTCTTGTATTTACAACGTATATTTATACACTAATTAGGATTGTACGTGATTACCCACCCACTAATAACAATCTTATTCACAATGAACATTGACTTTGCTGGAAAACGGATTTTAGTAACTGGTGCTGGCAGAGGTAAGTTTCCTTGATAAAAATGTACGATTGCTGGAACTACCAGCACATCGGTATTTTTCAAAATCGCAGCCAATCATGCTCGGTGTAAACTTAAACTCCAATTATTATTGTACATTATTGACTCTGAAGTATTTTTATGATCAAAATGTAATCATACCTGTTAGCCTTTGCAGTGAAATAAAAGTGTTGAATATAGCTGGATGTGTACCTTGAAGGAAAACGTATAGCGTTAGCAATATTAAAATTCAGACTATATTTCCAAGATTTTTAGTAATCGAGAAACACACCACTACTACTGTTTTCTTAATTAATGCGTTAAATTATTAAAAGTGTGTGTGTATGATTATTGTTGTAAAATTAGTACAGGTGCCAGGTGTCATTATTACCTGACGTGCCTTTTGCGCATTACACACAAATCTACTGTTGCCTTTTTGATCGTGGTGTGCAAATTAACATGATGACTAATTGTACTTGAATGCTGAATTGTTTTAGAACAAAAGAGCTATAAAAACTTGAAAATTAAAAAGAAAACTAAATTGTTATTTGACAAAATGCGGGTTTGTAGTTCCGCACTGCAGTATGTGCATTTCTGTCTACATTTGCATACCTTACCACAAGGACGTACAAATAAATACATTTACTCATATACTCATTCCATTTTTTGCGGATTCTGCGTGCGTAGGTGGCTTTTCACAAATACCAGATTTTTAATAGGAATGAAATCTACGTTCAGTTGTGCAGACAGTAGATAGTCCTCCTGAGTCCTGTGTGTATTACCTTCTGTTCTTCCACTCTGTAATATTCTGTAATGCACACAGAGAGTTCACAGATGATGCTACAACCCAGTTATCAGTTTTGCCTTTGTGAAATAAATAGGCATCGGACGGCAGCTTTGCATAGACATAGCCAAAAGCTCTGTAGATGTAAAGGTTTTTGCGCTGGCGAAAACGCAGGCAAACCTGGACTCTCTGAAGGCTGAGTGCCCAAACATTGAAACCGTTTGTGCTGATCTAGCTGATTGGAATGCTACCCGATTGGCAGTGCAAAGCGTTTTACCAATTGATGGATTAGTCAATAACGCAGGCATTGGGGGTCTTGCATCAGTTCTGGAGACTACTCCAGAAATGATTGATATGTATGAACAAACAGGGAAAATTACAATCTTTACCATAATGTTAAATAATAATATGCTGTTTTGTCTAGCTACACGCAATTTTTCTCTCTTTTGAATAGGTTTTTTGATGTCAACGTTAAAGCCGTTGTGAATGTTACTCAAGTGGTTGCACAAAACATGAAAGAGAGAAATGTTCCGGGGTCCATTGTTAATGTTTCTTCACAGGTCTTTTGTATATTCTTATCATGAAGTACTGCTAATGAAACCTAGGGTTAAATATGGGGCATTTTTTCAAAGGCGTCTCAAGCTGCCCTTAAGGATCATTTGGTCTATTGTGGCACCAAAGGTGCTCTGGATATGATGACAAAAGTGATGGCTTTGGAGCTAGGAGCTCTTAAAATTAGATGCAACTGTATAAATCCCACAGGTATGTACAAAATATAATTGCGTATCAAAAACTGGTTTTATGGAGCCTCTCTTCGGTTATCGCTATTTCTGGATCAGTTTATTCTCATAAATTACTTACATAGCTCATAGATTATACATAAAATACTTAACACGTTAACTATTTTGAGATATAACTGACATTTTTACACTTTCTACAGTTATTTTGACCGAGATGGGACGAAAAGCTTGGACGGATCCTGCTAAAGCGCGTCCAATGTTGGAAAAAATACCACTGGGGCGGTTCGCAGGTAGAGATCGCATTTTATAAAGTTCAATTAGGTTTAATTTTTAAGATAAAGAAATGTTGTTGTTGTTGTTTAAATACAACGAACAAATGTATGCACAGTTATACATTTATCGGACTTCATTGTTCTTTTATTTATGCTCAGAGGTTGAAGACGTAATTGGTGCCATATTGTTTTTACTGAGCGACAGAGCTGCTATGATCAATGGCGTTTGCCTTCCCATCGATGGTGGATTTCTTGCGACATAATACAGAGTCAATATGATATGATTGTGCTATCAAAAACGGAAATAAAGTGAATCATAGAAAAATGTACCACGGCACTTGTAGTTTTGAAACTCAACTTTTATGGTGAGTTAGGATTCCTAACTTAGGAACAGTCTCTACTTTTATTTAAGTTATTGCATAATACTCATAAAAATTCATAACGGTGACGTTCCGCATGTGCTGAGTACTTCTATCTGTATAAAGATTTTCCATGTGAGAGTTCATAAAAAGCTGAAAGATGATATTTAAAAACCATATTATTTTTTTAAATAGAGCCATTTCTCATTCCAATTTTACTTTCTAAAGTCGTGCCGTACCCCACAGGTATCTGAAAGTGAAAATTTGACCCAGAAAGAAACTAAAATGTCCATGAAGTAGAGCATGTGAGAAGGTCTTTACTTGCAAAAATATGCTAGTGAATTATAGTAGTTGAGGCAGTGTTCTATGCCTTAGTTTTCATTCCACAATGCACAAGAAACTTCCCACACACTTTGAGGAATGAGCCACTTCAAATTTGTAAAATCAAAGTTGATACTCTACTTGTCTTTCAATGTAGCACATGCAAGCATAATGTATAATTGGAAAGCAAATTATTTACGCTGTATTGAACAGACATTTCATCGTTTTCGCTAGCTAGAGACTCATCTAAAAAATAAAAACACAAACCATAAAAGTTAGTGTAAGTAGAGAAAAACTTGCTCACCAAACCAGTGAAATCTACACGGGGCTACAATAGTGCAGCAAAAAAATCCATGTTCCTTGTACAATTTACAAATTCACAGCCCTATTTGTAAGTTGAGTAGTCAAAGATTACTATGTTGCATGATTTGCATAGCGTGCACAACCTCATCAAATTAGTCTGTGACAGTGGAAACATGACACTGCTAATTTCAATTGTTCATAGTAATCCTCTGGGACGTCTGTGTAGGATATGTTGCAAAAACCTTGACAAATGCATGATCACAGACACTGGAGACCTGCTTTTAATCTTTGTGTCATACCAGACATTAAATCTGTTTGTACATAAAACGGAGATAAGTGTAAAAAGTGGGATTGGAACATTACCAAGAATGTAGACATTGATTTGGTTTCTCTAACATAGGTATATGGATGACATACACAATATGGGATATATGTGAGTAGTGCTCACTGTGAGTACAGTGTTTTTATATGCAGAGATGCAATAAAGTTTGATTTTTGAAAGATGCTAACTTCATAATAAAAACGTACACAAAAAACCTTTATATTCAGTTTGCAATTTGTAGCCAATTGTCTGTCAAAAAGCTTGGTTGTTTAGAAAAACCTTAGGTTTCTGTCCACTAAATATTTCAATGTTTTATGAATAAACGAATCATTACAACTTAATCAGTTTTTGGTCGATAATCATTGCATTACAGAAGCAATTTTGGAATAAAAATGGATACAAGTTTACAGGGCAAGAAAGTTGCTTTAACTGGAGCAGCTGGAAGTGAGAATCCATTTTTATATCACTAATTTATTACCTTTGTTTGCAAATATCTATTCTCTAATCTCACGAAACATATATTTACACAGGTATTGGTCAGACATTTGTAGATGACTTACTACAACATGGATGCATTGTATATGCCATTTCACGCACTGCATCCAAGCTGGATGCGTTGATAAAAAAGCATCCAAATGCTACCATCATTCCAATTTTGTGTGATTTAACAAAATGGAAGGAAGCAGAAAGCTTATTAACAGAGCAACTACCAAATGACTTGGATATGCTCATCAATAATGCAGGAGTAGCAAGGTCGGAAACAATTGAAGAGCTAACCGAAACTGCAGTGGATGAGTAAGTTGAATGAGTAAAACAGCTTATCCATGCATGCCAATCAAATTGAAACCAGTAAATGGTAAGTCTTCTTTAATGTTGATGTCCCTTGTGAAGGCTTGTGAACGTGAACATTAAGGGAACCCTATGCATAACCCAGGTTGTCACAAAGAAAATGATTGCCAATGGAAAAGGAGGTAGCATCGTCAACATCTCCTCGGTGGTAAATGAAGTTTAGCATTATATACATACCTATGTAGAATGTAGAATCTACAATGTATTTACTTTCCAAATTACTTGCTACAAGTTGCGTTAAAGATCAAACAGTGTTTTTTAGACTTGAGTCTTTTAAATCTTTACCAAATGCAACATTTTACTTTTTTAAAGGCTTCTGATGTTCCTTGCACCTTTTTATTAACTTATGGAATGACAAAAGCAGCTTTAAATAGGCTGACCAAAACATTGGCAACTCAACTTGGTCCTCACAATATCCGTGTCAATTCGGTGAGATCTGTGTCATTTATATGTACTTTTGGGTTCTGTGAAAGGGGCTTAATTAGTAATCATAGACTCTGTTACAACAATTATTGTAGATAAATCCTAGCGTAGTTTCGGAAACAGATATGGGAAGTCAAGTGTTAGAAACAGAAGAGAAGAAGGCTCTTGTTCATTCGCTGCTGCCATTAAAAATCGTTCCCACGACCAAGGATGTTTCAAACTCGGTCTTGTTCTTGCTTAGCGATAAATCAAGAGCTATCACAGGCCAGATTTTGTTCGTTGACTCTGGAATGCACGGCGGCTAAAAGACTGAACCAAGCCATATTTTATCTGTTTGTACATTGTAGTACATTCTTACATATTATGGTAGGTTATGTCCGCCCACACACTAGTACGTACTAGTAAATACATACAATACATACATTGATTTTGTTCTAGTAAAATAGCATAGTAAAATTTAATAAATTCCATGAGTAAAATTATACGATGTATAAGATAAAACTTGTTATTTAGGTAAATATTCAAATCATGTAACATTCAATTTACTTCTTGTAAGCTTATAAAAATATACGTAATAATCAAACACCTCCTGAGGCAACCTGACTGCAATGGGACTTTTTTTTAGCAGAATTCTACATTCAAAAATAAACATAATTAAGAGTAATAATTATAAACCAAGCGGTAAACAGGTATGTGCATTTAAAAGTCTCCTCTGTGAGCATACAACTAACACATATGGAGAATACTGAATACTGGAAATGAAAATTACTTCCCACAGAAGAAGAGAGGAGCTGTATATTTATGTGAATTTATTCATGCGGTTTCTGCTTTGTTTTAAGATTGACTATATCAACACAATACAAAACCAGTGCCATCAAAAACGATCGCCACGTAGGTTTCTCACGATTACAAAGAACATGCAAGACGGCAAGAAAACCTGCAAATTAACAATGGGTGAGCTAAAGACAAGCTTGAATTGTTTCATCATACACTGCTATTCTGTCATTTTACCATTTTAATAAGATGCATGATTGCTAGAAAAATGAATATTATGCATAGGTATACATTTTATAAGTCACCGCTGAACACTTTATGCAAGTTTTAAAAATCATTTCCTTTTGTTTTTTCCGTTCCATCCGATAATATCTTTGAAAACTTGAAAACACTACTTGAGGCTTGCATCCTATTGTATACCTATGTATCTTGCATGCAATTATTGTCTTCCTAAAAGGGTTAATGACCAAAAGATTGTTTTTGACATTTTAGCTGAGTAGTTTGGTGAGGGAAATGTATAAAAAAATGCCGCTATTTAATGTTTCCTTGCGCAAAAGCCAGTTAAACGCTTGCCACATAATATCAACTCCTTTTTTAGATGATCAACTTTTTCAAGTCAGCGTTTTCCTTCTTATCCCCATAAAACAAGCAAAATGCATTCGATTTTTCCAATAAATAATGTAGCACAATTTTAGGATGATTAAATAAGCCTAGAAGTGAGAACTTATAAGCAGGAAGAGTTTATTTATAAAAGAATTACAAAAAATATTTTATGCACTGATGTTAAATGATTGCAATACCGCTTCGTAGAAATCAATACCGGCTTATTACTGCTTCCGCATTCATTGTTTATGAAGAATTTGGGTTGCACATTGTTGTCTGTGGTTGGTTGAAGATTTGGAACTATGCATTGCAAAGAGTTAAACTTTTAATACCATTTTCAGCAAAGCTGTTCGTTTTAACTTGTCGATGATATCTTGATAACGGTATATACGCTCCTACAGCCTCATGTACCACAAAGGGCTTTCCAATTCAATGTCAACATCAAAAATAAATTTGCATCATACTATGAGAATATTCCAATTATAGAATTTTTAACATTAGGGAAGAAGAAGTACAAATGATATTTGCTATTTCCCACATATCCTGTTTTTACAAAAAAAAATTATTGTTCCATAATTTGGATGGAATCAGGCTTATCTATTTTAAACTCTCAGCGATAAAACTACATGCTACATGTAAATACCTCATGTATTGTATATATGAAAATGCTTTGACGCTTTTAAATCAACCAATTAATGCAGTGCCTGCCTGGTCTGGTTGGAAATATCGAATAGTGTTGGAGACCAGAGTCATGGGTTGGAAGTCCAATTTCCTCCGCATCAGTGTGTTTCAGAATACCACAGTTTTACTGTCAATTTTAAAAGTAAAAATATTGTTAATTGTTGTAAAAGTCAAAGTCTCAGTAAAAATCTCGTAGCAGTTCTACACAATATGTCATTTATTTCCACGTTTGCCTTCCTCAACAATACGGCGATTATTCCAGACCCTGAACAGTTTCGTGGATCGGGAATAAATGAAAGCAGCGTTAGCGGATACTCTGCAGCCCATTATCTGTCAACATTTATATTAATTTTAGTATTCATAAATTATGGCAAAAGGAACAGCTTTAATATATTCAAGAAAAGGAGTGTGCTTAGTCAGATTCCTTCTCCTCCTGGTCTACCTTTCCTTGGACATCTTTATAGGATAGTGACTACTAAAGGTGCCATGTCGCTAATAATGACTAGTTATTTTGCAATATAATTTGTTCCGATCATTATGATATAAACCTTTTTGTGGAATTATATAGATATAATTCAAACGTTGGCATCCCTGGCTAGAGAGTATCGGCACTATTATCGTTTACAAGTGGGACCAGTGCCAGTTGTGATTCTTACTTCCCCTGAATCTGTAGAGGTATTGAAAAAAAATCAATTATCTTTTATTCCATTAAGCCATTAAGTAAAGACAGATCGGTTAGTAAAGATATTTTCATGACGTGACCTTTAACAGAAACTACTTTCTTCAAATGATGACGCGCATATGGGAAAAGCCGACGAATACTCTGTTTTACAAGACTATTGGGATCAAGGACTCGCTACATCCTGCGGTAGTGTCAAAACTGCAAACCCCCAATAATATTTATTACGCACTACCTGTTTACGGTCTACACTGTCATTTTGGTTGAAAGAGAAAATTTGTCATTTCTAGGAGAAAAATGGCGAGCTCGCAGGAAACTTTTCACCCCGCTATTTAACTACAAGTGTTTCCCTCATTTCTTGGAGGTTTTCAATCGACACTCAAAACGTCTTGTTCGTGAACTTGAAGGAATGTTCAAGGATAGTAATGAAGCAAAGCCGATTCAAGTTCCCATTTATGAGACTGCATTGAAGATAATTTGTGGTAAAATTTAGTTATTTATCATTAGTCAGGTAAAAGCGAGCATTGAAACACAAAAAGTGCGCTATGCTTTTGTTTAATTCCTGAACTATCTCTCCTCCAGAAACTTCGATGGGAGTAGAACTAAATGACACTTCAGAGGCATTTGATAACTTTTTTGAAGAGGCAGAGAGGTAAATGAAATGACGCTATAATAATTTTTTTACAATTACTCCGAATTAAAATTCTCACAATGCCCCAGTATTAGTGCATTTACCAATTTTTGCAAATACATTAAATGATATGTTTCTAGAACAAAAGAATACATATTTAAACGGATTTCTCGTCCTTGGTTTCGTGTGGAATGGATCTGGAAAATCCATCCCTTTCGACCAGTGTACGAACGAAATGTCAAGATCATAAAGGACTACATTTATAAGGTGTAGTATGCAGCTACAGTTTTGGTGCTAAAATTTCTTTAAACTAACTTTGCATTTAGGTGATAAGTAACGCTTAGTGCCTTTTGTTTGTGTTTATTTGAATACTTGTTTGAATTAAATTAGGTCATTCGTGAAGCACGACAGAATTTTACTGAAGAGTCTTTGAAACACCCTTCCGAAGTTGTAAAGAGGCACAAAACTGTGATGGACGTAATGCTTGAAAATAAAATGACTGACTCAGACATACGAGAGGAGTCGCATACCGTTATGAGTGCTGTAAGTTGGTTAAATAAATCACAAATAGACCAGCTTTGTTGATTATCGGGCCATTAATTCATATTTTGAAAATTTTTTCAGGGCCACGAAACATCAGGTATGAACCAATATTTCTTCCAGCTGCAGTATTGGACTATTTATTTTTTTTAAATCATTCCAATTTTGACGTTATCAAAAACCATATTATTTAATTTGCACAGGGGCCGCTCTTCAGTTTGCACTGATGCTTTTGGCACTGCATCCTGAACATCAGGTAAAGTAAATACCAGCGAGAAATTTCAAATTCAAAACTTAAATTGGCATTTGAACATGTAAACTTTGATTTAAAAAAAATCATTTATTTAAAATAGGCTAGATGTCAACAAGAAGCTGATGAGATCATAAGAGATGAAACCAAATGCCCCAATGGAGATTTTACTTTGATATCTGTTGCAGACTTAAAATACATAGAAAAATGTTTAAAAGAAACATTGCGACTATATCCCATCGCTTATCTCACTGGCAGAAAAATACGATCTCCTTTAAGGATAGGTATTTTATTTTAATACTACAAAATTTGAAATACATTGCAGCTAAAATTATTACCAATCAATCTAAATCCCAACGCTATTTTATTCTAGATGAAAATCTTGTGCTTCCTGAAGAAACAACGTGCATGATTGTCGCCACTGATATACACATGAACCCAGATATTTACCCCGACCCTGAAAAGTTTGACCCGTCTCGTTTCACCCCAGAAAACTGTGCATCTCGTCATCCGTATGCATACATCCCATTTTCTAGAGGACCCAGAATCTGTCTTGGTATACTTCCCTAGCTCTTAAATTTCAAAATAATTTCAAAATAATTTCAAATAACTTTTTCTAACACACATCTCTGCTACAGGTTACAGATTTGCAATGACGGAAATGAAGTTGATTCTAGCTCGAATTCTGCATCATTTCACTGTTTTCACAACGGATAGACTTGAAGATGTCCCTCTGGAAGCATCCGTAGTTCTAACACCAGTTCGTGGCTATAATTTTCTATTGAAACCGAGAAATTCCCTTCCTAATTGCAATTAGGAATGTAATTTGTACCCTTTTAACCGAGGCAAACATGGGCTCATTAAAACACTGAAATTACATAATAATGTGTACCTACTTTGCAGATACTGCGATAAATTCCACTGTGGTAAAAATTTCTACTTAACTTGTGATTTTGTGTAATAATAATTACCCAAGGAGAAGTACACATCTAGAGTAAAAAAATTATCTAGAAATTAGAGTCTAATTAGTCACACATTTGGATGGGTAAAAAAGATTCAAACAAACTGATTTTGCAATATGTACTTTAGATTTTTTTGTGTTTTTTCCTCTATTTGTACCTTGTACACCGCTCCCGCTCACCTTCTCCTTACACGTAATAATTTTTATCTTCATAATTAT
>JAHZMZ010000168.1:0-25556 GCA_027743805.1 Lepidocyrtoides sp. E14
CGTCTTCCGGTAGAGAATGGTACGAAAAAGTCGGGTTTCAAAAGACGACCACCATCGGCTAGGAAGCGTTCGGGCATGAATTTCTCTGGTGTTTCCCACAACTCATTTGAAAAATGCAGATCGTAATTGTTGAAGAAAACAACCGTGTCTTTTTTCACTTGCCAACCTGTTGATAAAAAGAAAAAAATAGAATTATAAGTAAAGGTTAATATTTGTATTCGGAGTAGTAGGCTAATTATAGCGTAATAATTCATGAGTGAGCCATTTTTATGTGCATGCACCTATTTATTTTTATCACTACCCTTAATATATAACGGAACAAATTGAAGATCACGTTATTGTTCTGTTATTTTATTTAACCATGTTTTTATATGCTTTCATATGCAGCCCAAAGCGATATCATGACATTTGATCTAGGTCATGTACCATGAAATACCGCTATGAAGTACGCAAGGGCTGACGGTTGCACACACGGTTTTCAACTAGGTCATTATTAACAACGACGAAATATCTTTGGAATTATCCTCAACGCTATCAGTTATTTTGCAAGCTTGTAGCTTTGTGCCTTTTGTCTCATGTACGATTTTAAGTAATCACTTATTCTCAATATTCCATGAGTAGAACTTTCTAAACGTTGTAAGCACAAGCCTAATTTTTAGTTTCTATAAAATCCTTGCTTTTCCTTTCCTCTTGCGAAACAAAAAGGTTCGAGAAATAAAAAAGTTCAAAGAAAAGTTGGCTAAGTTTTAAGGATTCATGAGAATAACACGTTTGCATGCTCTCGCTGTATGTTTATATTTTATATGTGGAAATAACTGTACTTGCTATACATATATGTGCCAACTGTCATGTCTCCACTTTGTTTTTAGGTACTTTGAGCATACTAAACTGACTATATAGTTCTTCCTTACGGTATTCCCCAAAGTTATATTCAACAGAGGCAATATGCATGTATCAAAGTGGAGTACGGTTTGAATTGGAAATTATGTCTGCTGTTATCTTGACACACATCGTACATGTGTGTATATACCTATTGTCTATCAAAACTTTGTTTTTTTTAAACTCATGAATGGCTGACTGACTGTTTGAATTTGAAGCAACTTTCACTTTACCTTCTTTTTTTCTTCTTTGAAACATTAAAATTGCACCAATTTATCAAAACTATAACTAACTGCTGCTGCACGTATGACAATGATGACTATGTATGCTGCTTGATTGCTAAACTATGCAAACTAAAACAAAGGAATTTTTGCTTACCATCAATTTCTGTGTCTTCAGTAGCTTTATGTGGTACAATAGCTGATGAGATAAATCTCAAGCACTCCCAAGCTGTGGCTTCAGTGTATGCCAATTTGGAGGCCATTGTTGCAACACCAGTACAGTTGGCTCTAGTTTCTTCGCGAATTTTGTTTTGAACTTCGGGGTTTTGGGCAATGTAGATAAGCATACGAATGATGGTATGACAAACAGCGGAATGTCCTCCGAGTATGTCTTCCAAAGCAAAAAGGGCCTGGTCTATGGTCAAGTCTTTTGAGGTTTCGCTAACTTCCAAAAAGGCGTCCAATAAGTCATTAATTTCGTTGGGTGTTGAGGAGGCATCGTCTAGCTTGTTGTTGTTTTCATCTCTCATGCCTTGCTTATTTTTGTTTCTTTGTTCCAATCTTGGTTCGAGACAGACTTCATGAACGTAGTGACGAATGGTTTGGGAAGCCTTGATGACATGGTCCTTGTTGATAAATTTCATCAAGTAGGGAAGGATATCTCCTACACAGGGCTCGTTAACTTCCTCAAAGATGACGTCGAAGGCTTCGACAAACTCTTCAAATTTAGCATCTTCCAGGGAAACATCAGTGGAGCAGAAATACTTGAGAAAAGCTTTCGCTACAGATTTGCTCAGCATTTTCTTGAGTGGGACAGATTCGCTCTTTGCAGTTTCAGACTTGACATTTTCTACAAGATGGACAATGTTTTCAGTTGCAACTGTGTCTAATGTTTCAAACAGGTTAGAGGTGTTACGGGCTAAGGAGAAGGCTGCAATGATATTGCGACTTTTCTGGTGGGACTCGGTATAGTCGGTGAATGCCAATGCTGCAGATAGAAGATAATAAGATAATTTTATTATACTTTTGAAACTTTTTGGCATCTCAATTTGCTGATGAGAGAAATACTTGGATTTAGTAACTTACAGTTATTGCGGTTTCCTCCAAACATCATGTTAATTCTTGCAAAGTCAGGTCGAGCATCAAATGCATTGCTGCATAGGACTTTTCTGAATTTTTGATATCCAGAGAGTACCACACATTCCATGGCTCCAAGTTTAATAGAAGCCACATCTCCATATTGTTTGGCCAATGCAGAAAAAGCAGCGGTCGAGTCTGGGAAGCGAGCCATGAATGGGATACCACCGATAATGGGCCACGATTTTGGTCCTGGTGCGCGCTTCTTAGTATCTATACAAGTATAAACAAAAATGAAAATATTTTTTTATCTCAACCAAGTGAATAAAAATTATTCCTAGAATACCCCAAAATCCCTGAACTTGACATATAATCTGGCTAAACTGGTTTACATACCTTGATTATCCGATTTTGCCAAAGCAAGTAGAATGGCAACGACGAGGAAGACGGCAGCTAAGGCTAGTGTGGGTAGTGTGAAAAACATTGTGGCTGATAATACGGTTATTGATGAACTTGAACTTAAAAAATGTTTAAAATCGACTGGGGCGATTCTTAATATTGAGATAATATGATGATAATTGTAGCTAGAAGTATACAGTGATTTTTTGAAAAAGATCTGTAGAATATACTTGACGATCAGTTTCCAAAATTGGTTCAAGCTAGAGCTTGCTGTGCTTGTGTGTTTCAAGAAAGAGCTACACTTCCTTTGTGATGTTTCAGTGAAGCTGGTTCTCCCTTTTATACTTCTTGGGGATCAAAATTTTAAAATATGTATCTTTTGATCAAGTTATGCATAAAACATGTTTCCAAATTTAAACGACGTGTGTTCATACGTACTACTACTGTTACCTTTCCTTCATTCTCATCTACCTAGTACACACATCATCATAGTTTACCACCACCACCACCGACAAACAAATTCATCTCACTTTTCATTTCTGATGCTCCAAGTTGAATTTTCATTTCGTCGGTAACCCAACCTTGTGATTCACAATAGAAGGAAAGCACCTTCTTCTAAGACCTGCACAAAAGATGAAACACAGGTTAATACGTACACATTTTTACTCAACCGTCACCGCTCGCTTCTAAAAACTTGTCATGGCATTGTAGATACATGCGTAAAACCGCTTTGCTGGAATCTATCAATGATACCATTCAGCTGTCACAAACTGCTGCTGCTGGAGATTTCATCATCACCATAAAAAAGACAAGTTCAATTGAGCAAAGTGGAAGGGGATGAAAAACATTTATTTGGAAATTCATATGCTAGTTCAGCTGTCGATCGTCACTCGTAGTCGTCCGTCATCATCGCCAACTGCCATCGCTGAAACTTTGTCTGCGTCCACCACCGGTGTTCCCTATTCTAATTCTTTTTGCTGAACGTTACATTGTCAAGTTTTTGGCTACTACGTCACGCTCTATTAATACACCATTTTCCTATGATTGACGCAGAGATAGTAAAAAAAATGTTAGAGACCTGATACCTTTTTTTGGTGACGTTTCCGTTTTTTATTCATAACTGCCTGCATCAAATTCTTGAAAAAGGTGTAAGCAAGTACACTTGTTCACCGTATTGTATCACATCATTAATACACGTGAATAAAATGCATGCCAAAAATGTAAGTTAAAATAAAAACAAACAAGGGGTTGTTTTGTGGTGACTAGCTGTAATTACACACACGTAACCGAAAAATAGCCTCGCGCGCATGATATAACGTTTCAGAAGTACTGGTATTAACTGGTCATAGCTAGTGCAAATAAAGAGATTAAAATTATTACATTAACAAAAAATTAATTATAAAAAATTGTAAACAATATTATCTCGTTAATATATCTCATAAATGTCTGTCATTAAGAAAAACTAGAACGGAAACGGAAAGTGAACTTCGGAAAGTGTACTATAGTTCATCAGAATAAATAATGGAGCTTTTATCGGTCATACATCACTTGTCGATCTAACTAAATTTACACTATCATAATGTGATAGGTACACCTTGCGCATTTAACGCTTTTCAACAAGCTATTGACATCATTACTTTCATCGTTAATGCTAGCAGCATTGAAAGTTGATTTATTCACCGTTGTGGTGGAAGTGTCAATTTTCCTGCTGGAGAAGGGATAATCTACAGATCAAAACTCAAGATTGTCAATAATATAGTTACATGATGACATCCAGTGCTTTTAGGTATACAATTTTATGTACTCCCAGTTCTCTTATGGGGTACATGATGATGATGATGAAAGTAGAAACATGGTGTGCAAATTAAAATGATTATCATTCAACGCCTCAACTTCAACATTTTACACTTTACACACGGGCTTACTGTATTGTCAATAACAATTTGCTATCTATCATGGATGATTTATGAGAGTAAAAAATTTGAACGACAAGGCAAAGAACCCTTTTTGTGAGGTTAAAAATTGGTGGAACGAACGACACCACTGTGATTGATGTTACCTCATAATAAAACAATAAATTTGAATGGCGGGGATTTAACCTGCTTGAATTCACAATAAGGATGATCAGCACTTGTTTTTCTGTCTGTATAATTTTTGTGTTCTTTGTCCAATCATGATGAAATGTCTTTCACTCGGATTTTAGGTTTGTATGTATGTATTTCTTTTTCAACTTGACATGCATAAATTATCCTACCAAAATATCAGAGCTAAAATTCCAGCAGTAGTAGTTCAACTATGTTACATATTCTATGTATATTGTATATTATCTTGCCGACAATTTTTAATTTCATTTTGGTTCAACCATCGAAATATTTTTATCATTTTTATTCCATCAATTCCATTTTGTTTTGTTTGATATTTATGCATACGCAGGTTAGAAACAAAAAGTGTTTGTAATAGACATACATGAAGAGAAAACGAAACGTTCGTTCTTTGTTTGTCAAATGATGTCGTAACTCCTTTTTACAAACAGAAAAGTAAAAGACAAAAGTTGTGATTATTATCTATACTAGCATTATTATTCGTTTTTTACTCTGGCCACATTTTCTTATTTTTACAAACATTTTTCTCAAGAAAGTTATGAATGAGTATTTGCTGATTTCGTCAATAACTTTGGTTTCGGCTCTTGTTGTTCCATAAAAAGCCAATGATATCTTTGGTTATACGACGTGACTTTTGCAGGGCAAGACGACTAGAAAAAAACATGTCTGTACTGCAATTTCGATTCTATCTGATTCTTTGAAGTTCGAGTTCGGTTGAAGGTCTCTTGTTTTGCTGGAAATAAATTGAAACATTCTTCCAAACCTACTACAGGAAAACAATACTCTAGTAGGGGTATTCAACATTATGACTTGTCAGACTCTTATTTTGTATTTGTCAGATCTGGTAAAACGTCTGAAAATTCTTGCGCGTGCGGCCTGAATCCTCTTATTATTTTTTGTCAGATCTGACAAAAATATTTTCATCCTCTAATTTGCCGATTTGTGTCAGTAAACTTGTTTTGGTTTATTTTGGTCTTATTTTGATTTCTTACATTTTGAAACAACAACACGGATCGGTGCATGTAGACATGTGCATTCTAAGAAATGTTTGGGTACTCGATACATCTAAAAATTAGTACTCAGTACCCACCTCTTGAACATTTTGAAACAACAGCACGGATCGGTGCATGTAGACATGTGCATTCTAAGAAATGTTTGGGTACTCGATACATCTAAAAATTAGTACTCAGTACCCACCTCTTGTTCGCCTTTGAATACATAGTACTAGCTCATTTGCTCTCTACTTCTAAATGCTTTTGCTCTTTGCTCGCTAATTTTGAGAACTGAAACATCGGTTTTTCGTGCAGTTTAATGTAAACATGCGAAAATCCTATTCATGGCCTCTAAAGTCTTAAAGGACAGGTGCACTTCTTATGTACTCAACGCTCGCTGTGAGGAGAACGGTTTAAAAAAAATTGAACTATCATAATTTACATAATGACAACTCGCTCATAATTCGATTCAAAGTTTCTGCTCGCTCGCGACCGTACTAATTTGCAGGCCCGATATGCGACTCGCACATGAGCGAATCGAGCGAGTAAACGAGTAGCACACCATTTTGGAATCGTTGCCCACATCTATGCATTTTCACTCGTAACTGTAGTATTGGCGCTTCAGTTGATGAATTCACTAATTGTTTGAATTAATAAGGATTTAATGGGTTTAGCAGTTGGTAAAAGTTGGAGTTAATTAAAGGATTAGTGTTTATTAATGCAGTGGTTTCTCCAATTATTTGAATCTATTTTCCACTGCTTTAGATTAAATACTGAATTTCAGAATGAAATTTCTTCCCAGTTTTCATTGGAATGTTCTCGGTTTTGCTATTTCTGTTAGTTTTTTTTTCTTGCCATACTTGACTAAGAATCAAATTCCAAAACATCCATGAACACCGCTACAATTACAGTGGTTTTGAGGACCGGCGTCACGTTTTTTTTCCTGATGTCATTTTATTGTATATCTGTGTTATTATATGTAACAAACAAATCGCCATTCACACTGTAGTTTAAATAATGACGGTCACCTTGTCTTGTTTTTTGATGATGACTGATAAAAGCCAGTGGTCCCGAGTTTGCAAAGTGAAAACAGGAGTAGCTTTTTTTATGATAAATAATTTATCCTAGCAAACTGGACCGGATGCACATAATACGCAGCAAACAAATGTGTGAATTTTTGAAAAACAAAAAGGTGCATATGAATCTGTCATTTGGCGTTTCCAGCACCAGTTGTGAATGTATGTACATATTTTAATTTGAACTAAAACAATATTCTATCCGAAAAAATACTTATACGATACGTATAGAAAAAAAAATTCTCTCTTGGGATTTTTAAAACTCGCAGCGTATAATAATTTCTAGCTGGATTGAGGTGTCAAAATCTGATTTATTCTTGAATGTGCAGTTATATTTAATAAATAAATCATAGTTTAGGAATATTGTTTGCTGTTCCGTTATGTCCTTTATCAAATTCGTATCTTCAGAAATCAAAGAGCGGTCTAAAGAAAAGTGGCAACTGACAGTTAATGGACTACTAACATTCAACAACAACAGCGTGAAACGTCAAGAGTAGCGCATATGAAATGCAAGTAACAAATAGATAGTCCTAACATATAAATTTTAGAAACCACCGTTAGCTATGATCGTAATCAGATTTGGATCTGTTTTTCTGCAGTTGCGCCCAGGAAGCTTTATAGTTCTCGAAATTTCGGGTACTTGATATTGAAGACGCATGCATTGAATAGAAGTAATCGCATTGTGCCAGAAATAACGGTACTAGAGTCAAGGAGTAGAGAGTGGTTTAACGGGTCAAGATTAGTAGAGTAGTTTAAAAAGGTGAGGGTGAGGAATCTAGCGGTAAAAAAAGGATGGCATATATGTAAAGAACAAAACCATCAAACTCTTAAAATTTTCCTCTTATTATTTGCAGAATAAAATCCCGAAATTCGTTTAGCTTTCAAAAATGTCAGCCAGCACTTAGCATAATTATGCAGCTGGTGTATTATAAATACATATTCGTTAACCGTTGAAAATGGAATTCAAGTTAATTTTACTGCTGGACAGGGTTGAGGGGTACGAATAATCGGAACTTTTCTCCATTTCTCATTATGCTTAGTTCTCGTTGCTCATGCTGCTGTAGTAGCTACAGCCAGCGTAATGTATGCTTCACATAACATGAAGATGATGATCAGGTAAAGGCATTCAGGTGGTATGATGGTTAAGGTTATATGAATAAAGCTTTTTTCTAGAAGGTTTTCTCATTTTCCCAGAAGCTTACCCAACAACAATGCTGCGTGAAATTCTTTGGTGATTCTTCTCACCAAAAAGTAGATACGATCAAATGTTTCAACGGCAAAGGCAAATCTCATTAAGACAAACGTATATTTATTGACATATATCATACATGATGTATTGATTAAGTAATTTCATTGCACAAAGCAAATTATAATCGTCATCTAGTAATTAGTGTTCATTACACTAAGATTCTTGTATTGTGTTATTTAGAGCGCGTGTTTCAGTTGTGTCTTTTCAAAAAACAATATTCATGAAATTTTCGCAAAGAAATGAAAAGAAATGCAGGCCAGTCAGGTCGTCAGGCACCGTTTTGTACCACTTTACCCCTTCATCTGTATCTGCATTGGAGAAAAACGCATTGTACATTCTTCAAAGTATAGAACACATACCTACTTGCATAGTTTGATTTTACTTGTAATACACTGTGCACCGATGGGCGATGAAATTGTAAAGAATTTGAAAAGAAGTATGTTGGTAAATTTTCAAGCACTCGTGCAAACAGAAAAAGCGTGTACCCGTGGACCAATTCCTTATTTTTTACAAAGCATAACAATTTTCCCAACTAAACCAACAAGGTTTTACAATGCAATGTGGTATATTGGTACATTAACGACAAATAGTTATGACAAAATGGAGATTCAAAACATATATATATATAACCGATTCCAAGAGAAAATTTCATAATTCATGCATATCTTGGCTACTAATCTAAACAAATCGGAGATTTTCAAATGGCCATGTTGATATTTTCAAACTATATACGGTAGGCACGGGCTGCCATGTCTTACTCAACACTGATGGGCTTTTCGATGAGAACAAAAGAAAGAAACGTGAAACCAACAAAATATTTTGATGATAAATGTACGAATGAAACCAATAACCAAGTCCCAAACATTTGCACTTTTATTTGTTTTTGTACAAGTACCATGTACAAGTTGAACCATTAATCGCTGGTTATATAATTACGCAATAATCCGAACCGAAAGGATTTTTCCAGCAGTCTTTGTTATACCCATTACGTTAGATAAGATAGAGTTAGATAAGTGGTGTATAAGATATTATTATTATAAATATATCCTAATATTTTGTACTGTGCGTAAGCCCATAAATGCGATAATTTCAAACCTTTACGCCATGCCTCGCGCAAGTGGAACTTTTTGACCATGGAACGGGGAATTTTTTTTAGTGTGTATGAGGCAAAATAAAGCTGTATTGTTCCAATAAAAAATGAATATGACATGAAGCCATGTACATTAACACACTTAATCTGGAGATGCATATATCCATACTTAATCAAGTACGCACAATGCACACGCTGGAAAAGGAAGTATGTATGTAGGTAACAAGATGAAAAAAAAACCGGCAGTATTACAAACTGACAAGTGACGACAACACTTCGTTGGCTGCTTGTATAATAGCTGTATTATCATTATCATTCACACACATTTTCAGTATTTTTTTTACTCCTCTTCTATCCTAGCGACCGACTCATTTCATTTATATAACTTTACGTTAGGCTTTAATAGGGCTATTTTAATAACTAGAGCTTTGGGTACATGAGACTTTGTGGTGAAACTTTTAATATTTAGAGTAAGCTTTCACTTTTATACTAGATTAAGTCAAGGTCTTAATGTGAATTGCAACATGAGAATAAAAATACATATGATTGTTTCACAATACGCAGTCAATCAAATTAAAAAGCTGGATAATATGCTATTTGTCTCGCTGAAAATAAATTAAAAATTGAACAGCTTGAAATGAAAACTTTAGCGTCAACCATGTCGAGGTACATCATCAATTTTATGGTTAGCTCAGCTCACAGTTAAGTGTTGTTTTGTATAGTAATGTTGGACTAATTATGCTTCTTTGATGAATATTGCCAGTGCAGTTGTAATACCTAAGACGGAATAGCATCTTAAATCGTGGATATCGCCGATCCGATACATTTTGATAATTTTCTTTGCACACTTAGATGGTTTAGCAGGAGAAAGTAGCCTAAATTACAATATGTACATATTTGCATGTTTTACAGCAATTGATACTTAGGCACAATTTCGTAATCTATAAAAATATTTTCACTTTTTTAAGTGTTGAAAACAGTCATTCCCGATAAGGCATACAGAGAAGACGATGAGCGCAGAATGATTAATTTTTACCCACCACACTTATTATCATAATAATCACTGCTTAGTAGTGAATCATACATTAACTTATGGTTTTTTTTCACTTTTAATTTTAATATTTTTGAACGTCATCCATACCTTATTGTTATCAAATCAACCAAAGTAATAAGAAAGCAAAATCCAATTTGGAAGGACAACAAAAGCAAAAATGTCGTTCTTACACGCGCCTCAATAAATAAGCCCAAGTTGGTGCCATGTGTATATATTATTTGCTCAGTGAATGCTTCTCGAAATTTTCAGGTGTATCGTTTTATAAAACGTGACCATTTAAAAGGATTTGATGATTGGATGTTGTGATGAAAAATGAAAGTTATTGCTTCTGACGTATAATTTGAAAGGGACTAGATCTCTAGACATATCTTGCACACTCCACGTGTCGTTTTTGCACTTTGACTTTGTTTCGTTTTACAATAGTTGTTATTTTTAGTTAAGAACCTAAAGAAGTATAGGTATGTAGGTAAGATGAAATATAATCATGCTTTGCACACGATTTCTCACAGGAAATGCCCTACTCATGAGAAGCGACTGTCAGTCAAATTCAAACATTACTTCACTTCATATTTAGCTTCCATTTTTAATGCAAATACTATAACTAATAGCTCATAAACACAAAGAAATATTATCATCTTGTTGGAGTGTAGAAGACGCCAGGCGCAAAGGTGAACTTTGGAAGATGAGTAAATTAAACCAAATCGATGTAACGATTTTTTTATGTGCGTATCTGATAATGAAATCACTACCTGCGTAGTGGTGAAATTTACTACTACATGCGTGTAGAACTGAAAACATTCTTATCAAACAGACCATCTTTTATTAGTCTCTTAGATGACTGAAATGCTTTCTGGGCTGCATGATTTAACCAAATATCAAGTACATACATCGGTAAGCGTCAACAAAACGTGTTTAATCTAGTTTAGTTATGAACCAAATAAAAAAGGGGGTTACCTGGAAGAGGATAAACCGAACCCATGTTTTGAGAAATTCCTCTCGCATACTTGGGAAAAACTTAATTTTGACTATGCTTGTATTATTGTTATTTAATTTCCGTTGACTAACAGAACGTGCTTCCTTTGTTGAGTACGTTACTTTCAACATGCGACGATCAATCATTGACGACAAAATTATAAGGAGCAAGTTTAAAAATGGGCAGCTAATACATTCATCATATAACGAATAGATGATATCCACTGATTTATGCATTTACAGACTATTTATGTTTTGTTTTGTTTTACTCGGTTAATCTCAACCATCTCAATTTCTTTCACATTTGTCCGCATTTTGGAATTACAATGTACAAATTCAAATTGCAGTTGACAAAATCATAGGAATATCTTTTCTCTTTTCGCTGGAGAATCTGTACTCATTGATACAAAATTGAGTATTTCATTCAACACTGATTTGTCTATAATACTGTACACATTTGCTCAATTTTACGTAAATCGACATAAAAAATATATTTCCTGTAAGAACTTTTTATTCGTTGAATAATGTGCACTTTTTTATACATTTTATCATCTCATCATTTGCTGAAATTCCCTATTGACACCTATTTTCAAAGCCTTTACCTATAAATAAATAAATAGTTCAGAATTGGAAGTGTCTCATTAAATAAAATCCAGGAATCAAATTTTTGCCCAATATTATAATACCATTTTTATCTTTGAGGCAATATCATTATAACACGTGTTCAATCAAATAGGTACTTTCATATTAAATTTGTTTAAATCAAGTTTTAGACATCCTGTATCATGTGCATTAATGTATGACTGTGGTTCTTACCAAATGTTTAAATTGTGACCTAACGATTTTTATGCAACACTACCATCTGTGTGGTACTTGCATTTCGATTTCAAACTGATGACATGCTGCCTGAATTCGTTGGTGGTCGGTGGTGGTGGTAGTAAAGTGCTAAAGTATGGGTTTGGTGGTGACGGAAAAGAACTAAATGTAAACACTGTCCAGGTACATTGCATTATTTATTGGGTAATAATAATTGTGTTCCATACGTTTGCCTTTTCACTGAAATTCATAAATATCGCATGTGCACATACAATGTTGATAGAACATTTTACCATCTTACTCTTTGCGTAATGGTTCCATAATGTTATTCGCACCTATTGAAATTTAACATATCTGCACAACTGTACTGACGCTGAGGATGCAGCTGCAAAGTGTAAATAAAAAAACTGTTGAATTGGATAAAAGGATAAAAATTGCAGATTCTTATAGTTATATATAGGTAAACCATTTCAATCCAATTTTAGCCCATCAAGTCATTTGGCCCACATTGATGATGCTGAATTTGTGCTTTTAGTCACGTCGTTTTTAAAAAAAAATGCGAGCATGTTTACTCAAAGAACATTGTGTTTACTCACTTTACCGCTCACTAAATGACAGAGATTATAAAATTAATATGGTGACAGCATAACTTACAAGGATTGTCTTGTAGCAGAATTTCAGGAAAACTGTTCACATGTAAGATGTACTTACATGGGACAGTGAAATTTGTGCGTAGCTGTTTCAATACAAAATTGTAATATATTGCAATTGAAAAGCCCATGAATATAACTTCTTGACTTGAATTTCAATTTCAATAATAATACCTGATCAACTTTCTCTTCCATGTTCTTTTGCATAAATAAAGGGGAATCACATAAGATAATATAGTAGGTGATATTGAACCAATAAAATTCAGTACAGTCAGTGAGTATATTGTCACGTTTTCTCAAGGAGAAATTTCCGTATACAATATACATATTTCAAATATTATAAGACACAGATATATGTAGTAATAAATCTAAAATCATAATGTTTCGTGTCAAAGGTAGATGACTGTTACATTGGACTTTTCGTTCGAGTAAAGAAGTTTCTAAAATACAATTTTACTTGACAGTTTGAAAATATTTGCTCATTTATATGTAGTTGAACACTTTATTGGCCGATATGTGATCTCAAATATGTAATTTTTATCGTTGTAGGGTATATAATAAAGCTTTGAAGTAACACTGCATGGATTGCTGTGAGATCAAATAAAATTGTAGGTATGATATGATGACATAAATGTAACGGGATGGTATTGACATGTGCCATAATCATGATACCTTACTGAAAAGGTAAATAGTAGTAAGTATTGAAAAGCACTACTGACAGACTCTGTGAGATCAAAAAAAAAATGTATACCAAATAATATTGATATATAATATTGCATACAAATTTGTCTCACATTTCGGCATTGCCTCTTATTATCTACGACATACTATACTACCAATATTTCATGATGAAATAATACTGAACTTCATGTAATTCAGATATAAATAATATAAACACAGAAGCATACACGGTATATTTTATTTTCCAAACAGGTTAAAAACATACTAGGTTTATAATATATTTAGGTATGATTACAGTGAAATGTCAGATACAACAGAACAGAATGGATGATAATCTAACAATTATTATATGATATACTCAAGTGACAATGACTCGTTAGTGTTAGTTATTTAAAAAATACAGCGGAAATATTGTCACTGTGTATGAAAAAACTGATTTGGCTTGAGCTCGAGTTGAATAAGTACGTTTTTGCGTACGTTCGCTTTAACACGGAGTAATGTAAACTTCCTTTCAGCGTTTCACTTTTAACGGGAAAACTACACAATCCTTCCGACTTATTCAATTTTTTAAAATTCGCATATATATGTAAAACAAAGTTGAAAAAAAATTACACAATTTTACGATGATAAATTGCATGGTTTGGTTGCTCACGTATAATTTACGAGAGCTATAACACGAAATTTTTGTAGACAATATATTTTTAAAATGTTTCTCACCTTAATATAGGTCAAATAACGAATAAATAGATAGATGTAACATCTCAAAAATCAAGAAGATGAATAAATCAAGCATTTTCAAAATTAATTGATGCTGCTATAGACAAACAATTTACTATTATTACGTTTATAAGCTAAAGCTATGTAATGTGGCGTTGCACCCATTATTTAAAAATGCTTCAGTGGAGGACGGTAAATAATTAATTTAAGATATTAATAAACTATAGATGGCTATTTGTTGCAAGTTACAGCTGCGTAACAAAAAATTATAGAGTGTATATAACCACTTTGACATCTATTACGGCAAGCTCAAAGTAACTGTAAATTGGATAAATGTTTCCCAGAAAAGGATTAGAAACACAAATTATTGCTCAAAATCAGAAATCATACAATTTACTATTATTACGTTTATAAGCTAAAGCTATGTAATGTGGCGTTGCACCCATTATTTAAAAATGCTTCAGTGGAGGTCGGTAAATAATTAATTTAAGATATTAATAAACTATAGATGGCTATTTGTTGCAAGTTACATACAGCTGCGTAACAAAAAATTATAGAGTGTATATAACCACTTCGACATCTATTACGGCAAGCTCAAAGTAACTGTAAATTGGATAAATGTTTCCCAGAAAAGGATTAGAAACACAAATTATTGCTCAAAATCAGAAATCATGCAAACTATACTTCATACTTTCTCCACGAGTACGAGTAAGCAAAACAATACATACATAACTTGGCAATACTAAAACTTTACTAGTGTAAAAAGGGTGTATTTTTGTTGCAGGATATATCACTAGATTAGATTAGAAACTATGTTGTATGTATTATGTGAATGTATATTATTTAAAAGGCAGATTTGCAATCTTTCGACTACTTCTTAGAACCGTGAACGGGAAGGAAACCGGAAAGAAATCAAAAATTCCCTTATGATCATTGCAAAACTTTTGATCGCTGAAAGTTTTAGATGGTCAATGCGATAAAGTTTTCAAGTTTTTTGCTACCATTGTCGATGACGACAAATGTGAGGCATTTATGTATCTTTACCCTGTGCGTAGTGTAATATCGTACTCCAACATGCTCTGCACAACGTACGGTGAATGATTGTTTGTCATTTGTCTGTCTACAAATTTCCGATTTAAATGTCCATCAATACTGCAGATCTTCAATATGGTAAGGATTTAACAATAACTTTTATCTGATGAATTATATTCATAACGGTTTATCATGAGGGTTTTGAATTCGAAAACTAATGACAGGGTTAACCGATTGAGCAACATTTTATTCAATAGTTCACTGATACGTTACACGCTTGCCTGGATTTACAAGTTACAGGCAGGTGATGCGTCATCAACTTGAGAGAGCAAACAAAAGCTTGTATAAGGCCAAGTTCAAGTGCATGTACATTAATTAATGGAAACAGAAATCGAAATAGGAATTCATAGTAAGGCGCAAATCGTCACAAAAAGAGAAAAGTAGTATTTACTTGCGAATTCAAAACAATATATAAAATTTAAAATATAAAATGACACGTTGACATTTTTTCAATATTTGGAAACGGATGTGGAGTTACATAATAAGCTAGGTGGTGCAATACTATACCTCAGGTATTACTTAGTAGTAATATTATAGTCTACTGAAGAAAGAGAGGGAAAGCAACGAACTTGAAAATGAAAACGTAAGGTCATTGAAACACGCTTTCTTGGATTTAGTTCAGTTTAAGTAATTCTTCTCTGGATGACGGTTAGAGCGGTTATAGTATTGTTGTTTTATATTATTGCTGTAATACGCTACTCGTGGAAATGCTGCATGTATGTAGTCCTACTGGGCGGTTGGGGATGATAAAGATGGTGACTAAGCTGACAAAACAAAGTATTGCGAAATGTTTGGTTTGCACAAAATTGCTTGCCATTCCATATTCTTTTCAGCAAGCATTAGTTGCGAATTTGTAATCTTTTATCGCATTGATGATCTTGGAGTTTCATCACTGCAGCCTGCTGATGTTATCTCAAACTATACCAACCTCGTAGCCCTTCTTTAAATACAAAATTTCTCGCCCTTCATGATAAAAAAAAATGGTAAACTAAATCAGTGGTAGTACAACATAAATATTCTAGAGTTTCCTTGTGCCACTGATACTACTGTGCTCGTATTTCCCCCCATTTGGCTCAAAATCCCTTCCCAATTCAGGCCATACCTATTTCCAACAAAATTCATCACACGTCATTTTTATCCGAGTCGTACTGTACCAGGGTATCCTGCAAAGACAGAAAATAGAAAAAAAAAGTTGAATGTTCTTGGCTTAAAACGTAACCTAAGATCATTTTCCAATATTTACTTTGTAGTTTTTTCTTGATGCTCATGACAAAAATTCAACTTTGAGTTTCAGTACAGTCATCCCAAATAATGACGTCATCAGTGTTACAAGTTCTTGTCGCCTATTTCCTTCACATTAACTTGCCCAGTGAATATAAATTCCAGTTCCAGCAGGTTTCTTTTCTAGATACATAGTTCAATAGTTTGTTTCTGGGTGTTCTTGAACCTTGACAAGTGCATTATACAACTTTTAGTATAAGTGAAAAGAGTTTTTTAACAGGTTAACACGTCAAGTTGACGTCGTCAACACTGAAGAAATATTGTTTTCATAAAATTTATTTGTCTCAATGAAATTATGCCATGAGACTTTTCAACATTAGTGGCTATTATACGGTATCAAGGATTTAGTTAATATTTTCGAATTGGACATGTAATTCTCAATTTTGAATCTTTATGAAAAATGGAATAACTACCCTAGTCTCTGTAAAAGTTTGGTTCAGTTCATTGATAAAATGTAGTCGAAAGGAAAAGTAAAATTTTTCTTTTGTATGTTTCCGCAAACGGACAATGCCTGTGACAAAGCAGATTATATGATCGATGGATGCCATTTTTGTTCTTTACCTCTGCATCAGACATTAAATTAGTTATAATAATATGTAATTTCATGATGCTAGCAGCATCACAATATCTGTACATTACAAATTACAATTCATTAAAATAATTTTTATAATGTGAACAGTACATCCTTTCATAACTTATTTATGAACGCGTATTTTAAGTTTGCGTAGGATATTTCAATATTTCTCATGTTATTTTAATGAAACAAAACGATTTAAATCATATCATTTTCAATGTCAAATTTTTTGTTTTTATCGACGATTTTGAAACAATTTCAAGTGCGAAAAATCAATTTAAATTTCTAGCAATAAATGCGTATATATTTATTGCCAAAATTGTACATGATTAACATATTATTATGAAATATATGTTTATCATGCACCACGGAAGAGTCACACAGACTGGGAAGAAAGTAGAAGCTTTTTGTCCGTCTGGAATGTCAGTCAAGTGTTCCTGACAGAATCTTTTCCATGAAAAATTTCACAGAACAAGTATTTTAAGTATCGTAATAATATATTATGGTCGACATAATTACGTGTGTTTAAAGATAAAATTTTAAACAAAGTAGTAGTAGAGGACACGTGCAAGTAGCAAGTACAGTATACCTACCTACACTTGGCATTTCGTACTTGTACGTAATATATGCACTATGCACTGTTGTGGTAGCCATTTGTATGGTTTATAGTATAAGGTTTCAAAGTTTTGATGCAATAGTGTAAAACTCAAATAGCAAAGTGCTTCTGACATCACCAATGACGCATGTACTGTATCAGGTTAATGGCATAAAAAGAGCCACTTGTTACACCCATTAGGCGAAAGCTATTTCATTGTTGGTAGATTTCGAACCTCCATAAACTATCGAAATAATTTTGCATTTTATGCTTTCGAATGGGAGGGACATCATCATGGATTCATGGATGTAATCTAATCTAAACTGCATATAGCATAATATTTTTAATGCCTCCTAATTTGGTATAAATTCATTGAATGAATTTCACTCAATTCTTGTATTTAAATTTACTTTTTCAAGCGACATTAGTTAGATAATGTGTGATTCATAACTTCCTAATCTTTTATGAGCAAGCTCATGTCGTTTTTACATATATATGTACATATATATTATTTAGCATTATTTGTTATTATTTGGAACTGCGATAGTTTCCTGAAAAGAATATCTCAAATCAGTCAGCTTGGCGTCATCGTACATAAATTTATGAACACCTGCTCAAGCCAAAGTTAACCAAGGTTTGGTTAGGAGTTGTGTTGGAACCTAAATTAAGTGAATGGCTGGATAGAATATTCAGCATGAAGTTAAAAATACACTATAAATGATATACAGGAAGGCTCAAATATTAAGATACGATGTCAGGTGCACTAGAAATACTGCATAAGCCGAACCGAAAGTAATTTGATATTTGAAAGTCTGATACATATTAACAATTTGTTGATACATACGCAAACCATAATGCTTGTTTGAAATAGAATCTTTTTTTGCCAAGTGCATAAAAGTTTCTTCAATGGCGAAGACAAATTATGTAAAGATTTTTTTTCCCAAATTTTTCAATAGAATCACCCTCACACCTTCGTCCGTTTAATATTTCATTGATGGTTTACAAAACTTGTAGGAAGCGTCATCACTTGATTTGAGTAATGCTGATTTCAAGGAAAATATCAAGTTTATCAGGTTTACTTTCGGAATCGTTTGAAAACTCTACTACTTCCTTTCTTATATGTATTTACCTGACCTGACGCACAGAAACTAGCTGTCAAACAAAATATTTTATTTTATTCACGTCTCATCACAAGTCAAAGTAGTACACACATTCCATATCCATGAATTAGGTCCATTCACTTTGACCACCATTTTCATTCATTCATGAAACTACCTAAAGCTGTATGCACACATTTCATTAAATATTAACGTACCTATACTGATAAATGTGTACTTGATTCTCCTAAAGAATTTTTTACTAAAACTGGCGATTGCAACCGAAATTCTAAAACTAACATGACAGAACTAAAGTCAAGGTAAAAAACAAGCAAAAGATAGCAACTGTATTACCATCATTGTTCACGCAAATATATCAACTTGGGATTGGGATTCCCAACTTGGGAGCAATTTAGGGAAGGAAGAAGGAAATCATTAATCGCCAGGCATGTATGCAATTACCGATCCAAAAGACACTACGCACGCAGTCAGAAAAGGAAAAGCTAACGGATGCACAAAGTACAAGCTGTTTTATATAATTTATATCCAATTCTAATCATAATCATATTATACTAAATTGTTAGTTAAGACAAAATGTAAACTACCACTGGTGAGATGAGCTTGGATAGACTGGAGATGAACCTGACTCCTGAAAAATAACCTTGGATTAGGATGTACTTGTTTCATGAATGACATTTTAAATTCAACATGTTAAGCCTTTCGTTGTTGCAAACTGCCATTGAGCGCGACAATATGTCTCCTCTGTTGAATTGAAATTGTACTTGAAATAATATTTAAAATGCGATTACTTGGAAAGCTACCTAAACAATGAAGAACACTTGAATGAATATGAAATTCACAAAGTACACCTGGCACCTGGCAATCAGATTTTTAAGTAACAATAAAATTTTTAATACGATAAATCAGGTACCTATTTCCCACATCTGCTTGAATATTTTAATTTTACTCGGATACGTAGGTACCTATTAAATTTGTTACACATATACCAAGAAAATTGTTTCGCTATTTCTCCCCTCCTGATACACTAATTATGCATTCAATTTAATTCAGGAACGGATGATGGAATCTGGAGAGGCGAAGATAAGAAACAAATTAAAACTTTTTTGTTTTGGAATACGTCATAATATGATACAGCACACGTGCAGAAAAAAATGGACTTGCTTTTTTCTCAATTGTATGGACTCAGCATTACATTTAGTGGAGAATAGGACCGCACATGCAATGTATAGGTAGATCCAGTAGATCTAACAAAAATACATAAATACAGTGATTGAAAAAACTGTGAAGAATGAAATGCTGCATTTCAAATACAGATCAGAATTCTTCTAGCAAGTCAACTTCCAAACAAAATACAGATGCGCTATCAAATTTTAAGCACCTCAATGACAATTACATACATGTACATACTAAAAATAATTCAGTCAGTGTTGTGTGTTGTTGAGGTTGTAATTTTTGACAGGTAAGTAAGAAATAGAATTCGTATGAAAATACCTAGATGCAGCATTTTTGCTTCTCTATAAAATGCATCGATTTAACTTTAATTTTAAACAATTTCATACAAAAACCAAACCGCTCGATCAGGCAGGAAGTTTTATACTGACATGACAAGGTCTACGTAAAAATTAATGGAGAAACTACCATTTTCAGGAATATAGTTGGGCAAGATGTAGGATAACTATTCACATTTAGTCTACCGTCACATATCATATCACGTCTCCTTGAAAGACTTTTGGTTACCATTTTGGTTTCAATGAATAAGAAAATGGTTGGTTTGTTAAAAATGAAACAGGACATGATTGACGATGCCAGTTACTGATACTGGGCAAAAAAATTCGATCAAAATTCAAAAACTTTCATACATTTCATAATAATGACCATTATCCATTAATTTTATTTAAAATTATTATGAAGGGCATTCATGATTTAATGGTTAGCTTGGTCGGGAATTAAAGAAATTGTAGTAGCACGGTGTGGTGTATGTATTTCGCGAGAAAAATTATAGCAATTAAGCAATTTTTTTTAAATGCTGCATTGTTACCAAAATTCCTTTGTCTTGACATTGTTGAGTGAATAGTTATCTATTCAGAAAGCTTGCTAGTTTTTTCTTTATGTAATGTGATCTAGGCCAGGCCGCCTCTCCTTGATACCTTCCTAATTTTTCAATGTTTTGAATAAAAATTGGGACATGGACTTTGGACTAGACAAGCTGGAGCTGAAACAAAATGACAAATATATACGAAACGAATAAAATGTTGCAATAGCTATTTCCAAAAAATGTACATATGCTAATTTAGACATTTAAATAGACTTACATATGATGGCATGTAACTTTAAGAGCCCACCTCATGGTCTCATGTTCAGGAGATCATTATCAAGGTTTTTAAAATTTTCTCCCTGTTGTGCATTGAGAATGTTGCACGCGGTGGTTCAGTGTGGTGTGGATAGAAAAGTGCTTTATAATTGGGCATGTGGAGTAAATTTGATGATCATAATGACGGTTATGCAAATTATACTGACAGAAACAGACGTAACATCCAAACTATCTTCCTCCTTAATCCTGTTGCTGATTTCACTGTACGTGTTTTAATAATACCACTTGGCATGCATAATGGATTTACTACACACACACATTATAAAAATTAAAATTAGTAAATTCTTTAACACTTAACATACACCTTTGCGGCAGGGAATTCTCTGAAATAAGAATGACGTATTCTCGTGATTTCGGTATATTCACGTTGGTTCAGTTTAATGTATATATTTTTATGGATATTATGAAATATGGAGGTGTGAAGGAAATATTGAAAGAAAGACCATACAGAAGGGAACTTATCATTTAGACAGTTTAATCTCATCATCACTTTTCGAGCCAGCTTGCCTACCTTTTCCTTCCTTCAAATCCTACTCATTGGATTGCCCAGTATTACTAAGTGAGGATTCATCACTGAGAGGACCATATAAATCGTCCTTCCCACTCAATGCCAGTGTTGGATAAATCTTAAATGCATGCATAAATATTTCGAGGCTGGGGTTTACTGCTGCAATAAGTTGTTAAAATGACAATCATTGATGATAATTTGCCAGATTACTGCAAAACTCCAGGAAACATAGCGGTCGCATCGTTAATAAAAGACGTAAACACCAGATGGCCAGAGTCAGAGAATAAAACATTATTCGATTTTTATATAACCAAGTTTTTCATTCTAAAGTTCCCCAGCAGAAAAATGACTGCTCTCATAGAGAGAGTAATTTTAGACAACAGAAAATTGCATGTAACGGCCACATGATGACTGATTGATTGATTGATTATACAAATAGGCACTCATTCTTCAATGTAACACAAACAAATTAAATCAAGGACAAGAAATAACAAAATTCAAGCGTCAAGTGTGCAGCTGGACTAGCCTATGTGGAAACCAGCGTAAAAAAAATATCTACATAATTATTTGAAATCTCTCTCGAAGACCTTAACTTTGAGACATTCTTTTGCAAACATCATTTCCAAGTTCCAATATAATATACAATTTTGTTTGACGTTAATGTACAAATAGGCACTCATTCTTCAATGTAACACAAACAAATTAAATCAAGGACAAGAAATAACAAAATTCAAGCGTCAAGTGTGCAGCTGGACTAACCTATGTGGAAACCAGCGTAAAAAAATATCTACATAATTATTTTAAATCTCTCGAAGACCTTAACTTTGAGACATTCTTTTGCAAACATCATTTCCAAGTTCCAATATAATATACAATTTTGTTTGACGTTATCATATTTTTGTACTGGACGTGGCTTCTCTCCCTTGCTATTTACTTTACCAATAACGTAGTTATAATAAATGTACCTACAAAATTACCTTGGCTTGACTTCATTGTCACCATCATACCAGACAATTTTATTTACCACTTTGATTCCAAGGCTGTTGTATACGTCAGTATTATAAGTTTAAATTACTCTGTGAAAAAATGTTTTTCTTCTTTTAAAAACATTTAGTAGGAAATCATGCATGTCTATAATTATGAATTTTTTACAGNAAATTACTCTGTGAAAAAATGTTTTTCTTCTTTTAAAAACATTTAGTAGGAAATCATGCATGTCTATAATTATGAATTTTTTACAGACCATAACGAATGAATTTATGTTGCATATGATCAGTCAGTATATTCCTTTGTACTAGTAATGGCGTAGTTAATAAATTATAAATTATTGCAAATGGAAAAGAAAGTTTTTTTTTTCAATTTTATAAAGATCAAGTCTTGCTGTTTTTTTTATTTAAATTCATATTTTTTCTCAATAATGACAAACTTTATAACTTACATATAAATTTCGTCTTAAAATTGCTGAAAAATCGTATTTTTTTTTGTTTGAATAGTTTATTTTATGCGGGCGTTTATGAATGACTTGCATAATAATTAATTAACAGTATATGTGTAGCTTATTGCTCTACTTTCTCATCATTTTAACACATTTTGGTATATTTTCGCTAATTCCTAAAATTACAATATTACCTATATAGTATTCCTGCAAACGATAATGCATTTTTGATAAGACAGCAAGTAAAATAATTAGTTTCATGTAACTACATAAAAAGAAATAACAAACTTATCTAATGCTTATGTGAATAATGCTGTGCTGATGAAGAAAACATTTAAACGTTTTGAAGCTTAAAAATCTAACAACGTATTATGTAATTTATAACATTTATTATGACCAATATAACACATGTCAATAAACTTAAAATAAATAATTATCAACATATACCTTGTAATGGCAAATACCTCAAAATTGACAAAATGATAAACTTATTTGATATGATTGCAAAAAAAAGCTATAATATTTAGTAAATATTATTTACACATAATATTCAATGAAGAACCATAATAATTTCTGTTTAAACAGAAGATGGTCACATAACATAATTATTACAAATATGTAACAGCTTTATCATATCATAATGATGATATCCTCTGCTTTCAAAGATTTTTGGAACATTTGGAACTTTTTAGAATGTAGTACAGTGCATGCACAGTTACTAAAATAAAAAAATGCATAAACAGACGGAAATGTTGACTTTTCAAACGTGCTAAAAATCTCAAGAGGATAGAAAAAAAAACCAGAATAATTGTACCAAAAACAATAAAGATTTAATGAGTCGTGGTAATCTTTTCGCAATCAAATCCAATAATTAAACTTGATGTTTTGACTAAGCAATCCATTATCCAAGTTAAACAAATGCATATAATTTACGTATATCTTACACTGCCCCCATGTATATCATTCCTTTGCAGTGCAATATATTATGCTGTGAGTTTAAATTATACAATTTAACATAAAAATATCATATTTTACTGAAAAGTATAATGATGACGGTAACATTTTTCCATTACATAAATATTATCTTTTACTCACTCGTAATGTATATTATTCCTGATTGTGTTAATATTTTATTTTTTTGCATTATCTACATGACCAAAAAAAACCAATCATTAACATAAACAATATACTTCCCAACTCCCAACCGCAAAATATATATGTATGTAGGTATATATATTTAAATTTGTCATACTCTCAAAGAAACCAAGCCATAAACCAAAATATGCAATGAGGAATAAAACTTCATGCTACGGTAAAATGTAAATGCGTATACGGACGCCAAAACATTAAATTGCAAAAAACGTTACAAAACAACAGGACCACTATTGTATGATTAAATGGCTTAGCATTTTTGTAGATTGATTGTTAAAAACCAGAGCCCGACTCAAAAATATAATTTATCAGACAGACTATTATTTCTTGGTTATGTTACGTATGTATTTATATATCTTGAGTTTTTTAATAGGACGAAATATGACATTATTTTTTCTTAAGGCAAAAACAGACTGAACTGGACAGTTGATGAATTTTATCAGTGTTTTAAATAATTATTTTATGCATAATAACAATTTAGTAAATTCTTTTCCGTTTTTCTTAAAGAGTCATTTTTTTTTTCATTACAGTTTTCCCCTAATAAAAGTAGTACATAGGTAGTAGTAGTACGTTGTAAATTGTAAAAACAACAAAAACAACAACAAAACAGTAGTAACAATGATTATATAGATCATCAAATATAAATTTATTTTTAATTGTAACATTTTAATTAGCAGGAGTATAGTGTAGCGATGTTGTAAAACAATAGTAGTAAATAGTTGTAAAAGTGGCATATGTATATATAGGCAGCGACAGTTTTTATAAGAATTATCATTAGTTTTTTTTCCCTGTGCTTATTTTGAAAAGTTTCTTTTAAACTTGCAGCCGACGAGACAGAAGACACTGACGGACTCACGGAAGGAATGTACGGAAGACAAGATTTCACTATTATGTTTTTGTTTTTTTTTTTGTATTATGTATTTTCATTCTTTTCATTTTCAATATTGTTCTCTCCTTCTTCCTTATTTTCAACATGACAAGAAGATTGGTCATCAACAACATCAAGAAGCGAGTTGTTAGTGGAACTACTACTACAAGAAGTAGTAGCAGAATGAATGGCAGTAGTAGAAGAGGAAGAAGAGGAAGATTCTTTCACAGAGTCACAAATTGATTGAATTGCGTCTACAATTGCTTCATTGCTACTTATTTCTTGCTGGAAGAGTGGCCGACTTTTGCTTTTCCCTGTGAGAAGTAAAGTAGTGTTTTAAAGAGAATATATAATCAAATCACAGCAATTATTTAACAAGACAGGACAAAAATAATAATTTCCGATCAGATGCACATGATCGTTTTAGCATTTTTCCAGAAGACATAAAAAACATGGATAATATATGGCACGCAGGTAGGTAGGTACATGAAAAAAACATGTTAGCAAAATGCTACGTGAGTTAATCAAAGCGCGTACAATACCAAAGCAAGTTATTTTTTAACCAGAAACGAATAGAAAGCTTCTAT
>JAHZMZ010000169.1:0-11451 GCA_027743805.1 Lepidocyrtoides sp. E14
CCTCTTCTCTCTCCTCTCTGCATTTTCTGCTTCTTTTTCCACAAAAAAAGTACACTCTGCTCCACTCTCACACTCTTTTTCGGTTGTCGGTGGTGGTGGTGGTCCAGTAGTACTTTGACTTGGTATAATAGAAAGTGTGACTGACTAACTTCTACTACCATACTGGCTTATATATTTTGCTGGATTCTATCAGAGAAATTTTGGATCGATGACTCCTCTCTTAACTTAAAAACCCCATCATAATTTTTTTTTTCTACTTTACCTGCCTGCACAAAAAAAAATTATATCGCTGGTCGTTTTTTCTGTGGACAAGTATTGTAAAGTAAGTAGAGAAGTTTATGCATGCATGCATGCATTTAAAGAAATTGAGTTTTTTTTTTTGGAATGAAAACGGGAGACGATATGAGAATTTTTCAAGATTTAGAATGAATGGCTGGCTCCTCTTGTTCGTTTGTAGCATTTTAAAAAAATTGAGAAGTTAGTTAGTAATGCTTATCATCAGTCCTGTTCCTCCTTTAAATAAAAGTATTGGTACTTACTACTGTTGTTACACTGTTCACAGGGGAAAAGGTGAGGAAAACGAGACCGGTGAGGTGGTGGTGGTGTGAAAAGGAAGACAATAATAATTAAAATACTACTTTTATTCAGGTAAGCTGAGCTGAAGAAGAAGTAAGGTTGAAATATTTTTGGTGGAGTTGATGGCGATAATTTTTTTTTTTAAATGGTGATTTAAAGGTTTTACTCAGTTTTAAAAATCGCCTGTTAAGTTTAGTAGTATGTTGTTGTGGTGGTGGTGGTTTGTGTTTGGTATATATTTTTAAATGGGAGGATGGATTTGTTAGTTTGTTTCTCATTTGTGGTGTTTTTTTTTTGTTTGGTAGGTGTTTTGATTAAATGCGGATGGAGGAGTAATCATATGACTGAAAAATATCAGCAGGGAGCAGTTCTGAATGCTTTCACTTTCCAAAGCAGTACTACTTGTTGTTGTGGTCCTGTTGTTGAGTGATTTTCATTTCAAGGAGGAATTTAGGATAGGACACACGACAACATTATTATTATCTGGAGTTGCTGGAGGAAGGAGGTGCAATTTCATCGTGTAATCTCTGGATGTGAGTAGTAAAAATATTATCATATCATCATATTTGACCTTTAAATTGTTTTTTTTTATGCTGGGATTATCCAAGGAATGTAAGGAATATTTTTACTTGTTATAGTTTCAGTTTGGAACGTATTAATTGGTGTTTCTTTTTGTTTACTTTTTGCAGAAAATTGTGAATTGAGTGAAACTGAGCAATAACCACTCACAGTTATAGAAAAGTCAGTATAATTAATTAATTATATAATAAATCAGGAACAATGACGCCCAAACCTGTGCAAGTCAAGTCGCTTCAGTTGTGGTCCTGTTGTTGAGTGATTTTCATTTCAAGGAGGAATTTAGGATAGGACACACGTCAACAACATTATCTGGAGTTGCTGGAGGAGGTGCGATTTCATCGTAATCTCTGGATGTGAGTAGTAAAAATATTATCATATCATCATTTTTTGACCTTTAAATTGTTTTTTTTATGCTGGGATTATCTAAGGAATGTAAGGAATATTTTTACTTGTTATAGTTTCAGCTTGGAACGTATTTATTGATGTCGTTTCTTTTTGTTTACATTTTGCAGAAAATTGTGAATTGAGTGAAACTGAGCAATAACCACTCACAGCTATAGAAAAGTCAGTATAATTAATTAATTATATAATAAATCAGGAACAATGACGCCCAAACCTGTGCAAGTCAAGTCGCTTCCTCCCAAGGAAAATGCCCTGTTCAAAAGAATCCTTAAATGTTACGAACAAAAGTTGTACAAGAATGGCCTTAAGTTTGCTAAGCAGATTCTCAGCAATCCGCAAAAGTCGCTCACAATGAATCAAGACAATCAGCAGCAGCAACAGCAGGGTCGGAAGGATGCTACGTTTGAGTATGAGCGGAGCGAGTTGCTTCTCTATCAAAACATGATTCTCGAGGAAAGTGGTGATATTCTCAAGGCAAAGAAGCATTTGTTGGATCACAACAAGGAAATTATTGACCGTATTGCTTTCAACGAAACCATAGCTCGTTATCATATTCATTTGGAAGAGTACATCCAAGCGGAGACCGTGTACCGGAAGCTGATTAAAAGTAATCAAGAAAATAGAGTGTACTACGAAGGACTCATGAGATCAATGAGAATCGAAGACGAACCTGAAGAGAAGCAGCGTCTTTTCAACGAGCTCAAAACGCAGTATCCCAGAGCAGCGTTGGCGAAAAGACTGCCTTTGGATTTCACAGAGGATGAACAGTTCACAGAGTTACTAAGACCGTATGTGATAGCTGCCTTGGAGAAAGGTGCTCCTACCCTGTTCACAGATCTGCGGCCCTTGTACAAGATACCCGGAAAAGTTAGTTTAATTCAAAATCTAGTCGAACAATTTGTCTCTCAATTGGAAAAGTCGGAAAAGTTCTGTGAGACGGATAGTGAACGAGCTCCTGCAAGTGCGCTTCTTTGGGCGTACTACTATTTGGCAAGACATTATGATCATATAGGCGACACCAAGACTGCTCTTCAAAACGTGGACAAGGCGATAGAACACACACCAACGCTGATAGAGTTGCTCACGTGTAAGGCCAAAATTTACAAACATGCTGGGGACATCAACGACGCTGTAGAGAATATGAATGATGCCAGGGAAATGGACACGGCGGATAGATATCTGAATTCTAAATGTGCCAAATATATGCTCCGAGCTGATAAAGTTTCAGAGGCGACAGAAATACTAGGCAAGTTTACGAGAGAGGGGACGAGTCCAATGGATAATCTCAATGAGATGCAGTGCATGTGGTTCCAGACTGAATGTGCGAGGACGTATCAGCGCTGTGGCAAGTGGGGCGAAGCTTTGAAAAAGTGCCTGGAAGTAGATAGGGTAAGATGTCATCTTTTTTAAAAACTTTTTTCAAGAATTTTGTTTGTTTTTTGGATGATGTTAATTGACTTTTCCAATAGATCCTTCTGAACTCAAATTAAGCTGAATGATAATTAATTTACTGATACAAAAACAACTCAACTCATTTCTCAACTTTTATTAATTACATGTACCTCTGTCCATCTAGTAATTATTAAATGTTTGATTTATTTTTCTAGCATTTCCACGAAATAGTCGAGGATCAATATGATTTTCATTCATATTGCCTCCGAAAAATGACGCTCCGTTCATACATCCGCCTTCTCAGACTAGAAGACATACTCCACGCGCACCCCTTCTACTTCAAAGCAGCCAAGGTGGCCATCGACGTGTACATTTATTTGCACGATAATCCCCTAAAAAACCAGTCATCCGACGAGCAACATAATCAAGAAAATTTGTCTCCCTCCGAACTCAAAAAACTGAAAAACAAAGAACGCAAGGCAAAAAAGCGTGCCGAGTTGGAGCAGCAGGCTGCCGCCGCCGCAGCAGAGAAAAAGGGTCAGCATCAAAAGTCAAAACAGGCTAATAATGAGGACGGCGACTCTCATCAGCAAGACAACGCCGAGGAGCTTGTACCAGATAAGTTGGCTTCCACAACAGAGCCGCTTCAACAAGCCATGAAGTTTCTAGAACCACTTTTATCCCTCGCTGCGGACAACATTGAGACTCACATTTTAGCGTATGAAATCTACTCTAGGAAAGATAAGCCATTGTTAATGCTAAGAAGTATTAGAAGAGCACTGAAAGTCGATCCAGAGAACGAAACTGTGCAAAGACTGCTAGGAAAATTTCAGGAGACGATGAACTCCAGAGTTACCTCGTTACCTGAGCCTTTACCAGAGTTTATGAAACAGGAATTGGAGAAAGTTTATGCGTTTAAAAAGCAAACCGTGAAATGATTAGGATAATTATTATAGAATAATTTAACCAATTTACTATAATATACTCCAATATATATTATGCTATTAATTTCTGAATTTAAAAAAAAAAACTATATTATGGTCTATCATCCATCGCCGTGTGTAAGTAGGTATATCTGTATCTGTTGATGTTGTTGTTACTTGTTACTCTTGCTGCTGCTCTTTTTATTATGTCCAAAGGGCATTTTATTATTGTCCTACTAAAATCATCGTTGCATTATTATTGTTAATTACCTATAATTATCATCTGCGTACTACGTTAAATACGATAATAATTATTCTAGCTAAATGTTTCTAAAAAAAAACTTTTAATTTTNTTATTATGTCCAAAGGGCATTTTATTATTGTCCTACTAAAATCATCGTTGCATTATTATTATTAATTACCTAATTATCATCTGTGTACTACGTTAAATATGATAATAATTATTCTAGCTAAATGTTTCTAAAAAAAACTTTTAATTTTTTTTTTTTCGTACAAAAAGTGAAATACTTATGAACGAAAATGATAGCATCAATCCGTTTTCCAAAAAAAAAAAAATAATAATAATAATAATTAAACAGAGCCCGTGTGTCTAATAATTAATTATTATTATTAACTGCGAGGAGAAAAACAAGGCAGAGAGACTACTAGAGACAGAATTATAATGTTTTTTACTACAAAAACAATGAATATGAAACCCTCCTTGAATCCCGATCCTGACTGAAGAATACATATTTAAAATAAAACAGTGTGTAGGGATGTAGTGATGTAGTGTCTATTTTTAAAAAAAATATTGTTTCTTTTGTAGCAGTAGTAGTAGTAGTAAAATGAGTGATTTTGTATGATGATGATGATGATGATTAAATGAATGCAGTAAATTATCAAGAGTTTTTTCAAAAATAAAATACTACAAACATAATAACATCTATTTTTGAAATGATTGCGAGATGATGATGGTGCTTCTTGTTAAAATTCTACTACTTCATTTTCACAACAGGCTGCTCTCTTTTTCTAAAAAAAAATTAGAATAATAATTTGTTTTGTTTGAAGAAAAGAGTTGGTTCTTGTCCTCGTCTCCTTCAAGTTGCTAAAAAATCTCTGTTCTTTTTTAAAAATAAATTAAAAAAAATGAAATGATTTGTACTGAACTTCTACACACTGAGTTTGTTCAATGTTATTATAATTATAATTATTATTATTAATTTTAGATTAAATGAATGCAGTAAATTATCAAGAGTTTTTTCAAAAATAAAATACTACAAACATAATAACATCTATTTTTGAAATGATTGCGAGATGATGATGATGGTGCTTCTTGTTAAAATTCTACTACTTCAATTTCACAACAGGCTGCTCTCTTTTTTTAAAAAAAATATAATAATAATTTGTTTTGTTTGAAGAAAAGAGTTGGTTCTTGTCCTCGTCTCCTTCAAGTTGCTAAAAAATCTCTGTTCTTTTTTAAAAATAAAAAAAAAATATGAAATGATTTGTACTGAACTTCTACACACTGAGTTTGTTCAATGTTATTATAATTATAATTATTATTATTAATTTTAATTTAAACAGGTAATAGGAATTACATGATAATGAAAAATAACAACGTTTTAATTGTATTATTCTTATTATGGAACAAATTAATCTTTACAAACAATTTTTTTTATTTATAAAATCCTATAATAGTAATAATGAATTGCAGTAAATTTGACTGAAAAAGTAATTAACTGTTGTAATAATGATTATTATTAATCTTGTTTTTTTTTCTCTGGTATATATATTTAGTTCAGAAATTTCAACCTTGTTTTTAAAAGGGAAACTCAAAAAAATTCAACGTTTTTCCCAAAAGAAATTGATAGACAACCAGGAACAGTAAAAACGGCCACAAATTTTATTACAAATAATTATGAAACTATAATTATGTTAATTAAATATTATTATACTTAATTGCAATTAATAATGTTTTCAAATCCCGTTTTTTCTTGGAAATGAAGAAGAAGAGGCATGCATTAATTAATTATTATTATTATTATTAAATTAATTATTTTACACCTGTTCTAATTCAGTTCAACTTTCAACTTGTTCTTGTGTACAGTTAGTTGAGTGAGAGAGAGAAGAGAAAAGAAGAAAAAAAACGGCAAAGTTATGAAAAAAAAAATTGAATAAATAAAAAAATGTAATGTACTATGTAATTAAAATAATGGTAAATAATTATTGTTAGTTTAGTTGTAGTAGTATAAAGTAATTAATTAATTATTATTATTATTATTATTATTATACATTCTTAACCGACATGCTTAGGTGAATGAAATTCACTTATATAAAATAAATGGTAACTAATTTAGGTAAAAAGTAAAATTATTAATAACTATTGCTATAATTATTATTATAATAATTATTATATTATAATAAAATTATTCTCAAGAATTATTATCTTTGTATTAAGTGATTTTGTAACAAATAAAAAAATGTAATGTACTATGTAATTAAAATAATGGTAAATAATTATTGTTAGTTTAGTTGTAGTAGTATAAAGTAATTAATTAATTATTATTATTATACATTCTTAACCGACATGCTTAGGTGAATAAAATTCACTTATATAAATGGTAACTAATTTAGGTAAAAAGTAAAAATTAATAACTATTGCTATAATTATTATTATAATAATTATTATATTATAATAAAATTATTCTCAAGAATTATTATCTTTGTATTAAGTGATTTTGTAACACATAATGTACATATTAGATTGCACCTCCGCGAAATCAAGCCAAATAAATGGGACTTAATTCAGAACCTTAAAAAAAACCAAGTTTTTTTTTATTATTATTATTTACACTTAAATCCTTTTAAAGATTTAACTAAACTTATTATTATTGTCCTCCTTACTTATTTTTTTTACATTAACAAAACAATCTTTTAAACTTGGAAGCAAACAAAATGTAAACAAAATATTTTCCACATTAAAAATTAAATTTATTCTAAAAACGATTTATTATGGCTCATATGACAAGATGGTAAGTCAAAAAAATGGATTCTATATAATAATAGGTAGTTAAATAAATTTTAAAAATTATTATATACAGCAATTTTTTTTCAACAGTCTAACAAAATCTGCCATGAAAAAGTGACCTTCTGAAAACAAAAAAAAAAATGTTTCATTATTATTTTTTTTATTTCTTCAAGTCAACTTAATCATTAGTTCTACTAGTAATAATGACTATGCAGGTAAAAAGTTGACGTTTTCAACCAACTAACTACGCACTCAAAGAAACTTTTTGGTATGTAAATGTTTTTGGCATAAATATAAATTTCTGTTTTTACGAGAAACTTTAAAAAAAAGTTGACTATGAAACACTCGAGAGAAAAAACTATTAAATTTACAAACTGTAACTACAACTATCTTCTTGGCAGTAGTATTAAACAGCAAAAATAAACTAACTAACATTAAACAAATTAAAGTGATAAATTAACCTGTTTTTAAAACTCAACAAGTACAAACTATTTTTTAAACTTTGGTCTAGAATTTCTACCCTGTCTGTCTGCACATTAAATTTGATGATGGTGGTGGTGGTATATACACATATCCATCAAAGTGAAGGAAAAGTCAGAGAAAACTTAAGTGAACAAAGTTTGTATTTAAAAAGTAAAACTAGTAAATTGCTCATCTACAAAAAAAATTATTGTAAAACTCTCTCCTACAAACTAGTCAGACTATAGCAATACTACGTGTGGAAATGACTACAGTCATCATCATCATTATCATCATTTTTCTGCTTAAAGTTTGAAAAGGCACAAACAATTGACAATTATCTCGAAACGAAGTTTACATTTTTTGTAACTTTAGTCCCTTTTTTCTTAGATAAGATAAGCACCGACCGACTCATTTTTGTGTTTTATTGTCTGTTAAGTGCCAGTCTCTTTCTACTTTATTTTATTTTTATTTTTTTCTTCAACCAAAAATTTCGTCACGCAGCCTAATTTACAAAATCTACTTTCCGAATTTTCGAACCTTTTCTAACAAAATGTTTATTATTACTATTCGTTTTCCCGTTACGGTTATTATGAACCTCCAAAAAGGAATTTGGGGTAGGAGGGGACGGAGAAAAAGTGGAGATAACAGATAATAGCTCATTATTATTATTATTATTCGTAGTAGAGCTGCTATTTTTGTTTCGAGTAGTAGTACTACTGGAAAAGCGTTCATTGTTGGTGTTGTTGATGTTCGCTTTCAGAAACGGTCTATTAATTTCCCTGTTATTATTACGACTGGAAAATGCCAAAGTAGAAACATTTGTTGTTTTTGAAAGCGCTTCTGTTGCTGCTGCCGTTGTTCCTCCGTTGTTAGCAGCAGAAGCAGAGCCATTTGTTGGTGATGATGATGATGAAGGAGAGGAAGTGGTGATGATGGTGGCGGTGGTGGTGGAGGAACAAGATGTGACAGTTGCTGTCGCATTACCACTGGCAGCACCAGCAGTAGAAGTACAACGAATGTCACGATTTGTCGGAGAAGATGAAGAAGGGGAACAAGACGAAGACAGTGATGGGGACGTGCCTCTTGTTGAACAAGATGAAGATGTAAAGTTATTTATAGCCTTGTGAGGATGATGATGATTATGATGCTTTTTTGTATTATTGGAGGTGGTGGTGGTAGTGACAACGACGTTACTTGTACTACTACTGCTTGCACCACCACCACCACCACCGTTGTTCGTCGTGGAACCAGATGGCCTGTTGCTTTTCATACAAGACGACTCAATATGCTTGCAAAGGTAAGACTTCAAAGCGAACAACTTTCCACAACGCTGACAAGCAAACGGCTTTTCGGTTGAGTGTGTTTGTGTATGAGCACGCAGGTTGGATTTGTCAGCGAACGCCTTACTGCAAATTCCACATTTGAAAGGTTTCTCTCCTACACACACACACAGACACACGAGCAAAATAGACAAAAAACAAGACAAGAAAATTAGGAAGGTAGAAATAAAAAAAATATGGATTATTGGAATAATTTGGAATGTGACAAAATCGTAAAAAAATATAAAAATAAATGTATACTCAAGGTTATCATCTTAAAGCTTGGAAGTGACTGTAAATTCAATATTTTTTTTAGATTTTTTAAACTTTTTCTAAAATTAAATAATTTACCTGTGTGAGTTCTGATATGACCTTGTAAAAGCCAAGGGCGTGAAAATCCTTTCCCACAATATGGACATTTACAACCCTGCAAAATAAATTGAGGAATTAGATTTAGAAACTTAATTTAAAAACTTCATTATTTTTTTAACTTTACTTGATTGTGAGTTCTCAGATGCATAGAAAAGGCAGGCATTGACACATAGACTTTGTCACAATGTGGACATTTCTTGACAGCCGAGGCATCCGATAGAGATCGATGTGTCTGGCGATGACGAGCCAGATTGCTTAGCGTTGAAAAGCCTTTTCCACATTCCACGCATCTATGCCTTTGTGAGGAGGCTGCAGCTGAGGAGGATGAAGACGACGATGATGATGATGATGATGACGATGAGGAGGATGATGATGGTGAGGAGGTGGAGACGGAAGTACAAGAGTTATTGCTTGTTATTGTACATTTTGATGAGGGAAGAACTGCCACGGAATTTTTCCCATTCCTCAATTCCTTCTCTGAATGTGATGACGATGACGACGACACCAGTAATGCTGCTGCTGCTGGTGGTGCTGAGGAGAGCTTTTTTGACTTGCCTATTATTTTCCCAAAGTTTTCCTTGATCATCATCATGCCACCTCCACCACCACCACCTTGATGTGTTTTATTTGCATAATTTGTAGCAGAAGTAGTTGTCTTGTCAGTCTTAATCAAATTTGTGATGTGTTGTTCGGGAATCCCGTGTCTCTTTTGGCTACTGTTTTTGGCTTGAACCACCATCATCATCGCTGTCGCCGCTGCTACCATTCCATTATTATTATTTTTCTCGTTGCTGGCGCTCTTGCCGTTAACATTATTGGACAAATTCTTGATATTTTGAGGTGGCAAAGTGGATGCTGCTGCTGCTGTTGTTGTAATGCTGTTATTTGTCGGCGAAAGATGCTGATTATGATTTGAAATCGATTTCAAGCCAGATTGGCCATTCGTCAACAACAACGGCGCATTATTATTATTATTAGCCGTTGATGTCGTTGATGGACTGCCTGTTTTATTGCTGCTGTTACTACTGCCACTCATCATTTCTCGTTTTGCAGCTGCAATGCTCACCTAAAAAAAATTATTTAAAGAAAAAGAGAGAGAAAAAAAATATATGAGGATTTTAAACACGAAAAATTAAAACGTTAGATAATATATGCTTATTATACCGTGTTGAAAGATAGATGACAGAATGCCAAAAATAAAATAAAAACGAGAAAGAAAAAAAAAAACGCGGAAAAATATATTATTTTTTTACCTACCTTACAAATCATATTTAACATTCAGCAAAAAGAAAAAAGATGAAAGGAGAAGGCCGAAAAATCAAGTATCAAAATTAACTTTTTTTTTACCAACAAAAAAATCGTTTTGAAAACTTAATTGATCGATTAAGTAATTTTTATTTATTTCCGTGTTAAAAATGGTGCATGATGTTTTGGAAATGGAAAAGCAGTTGGGAGCATTATTCATAATTCGTATTTAGTGGAGTTGAAGTTAAAAAATAAGTAATGGCATTGGTGTTTATTAGATTGGCAATATCTCAAAATTATGTATCATCGTCATCCACCACTTGTCAGTTTGTCACACAGTGAAACAGGCTGACAAGAGGAAAAATTTTCAAAGAAAAGGTGCAAGGAAAAAAAAAGAAGAGAGAGAGAGAGGCATTGTGTTTGTCAGAAGTTGAAACGAAATAAATGGAAAAAGTTAAAAAGCATGAAAGATGATTATCATAAATATTGCATTATTGATTTTCTTCTTCTTATTATTATTATTATTTACCTCAGCCAACTGTGTCAGATTGAAAAGGTCAACCTTTTTGATGGACAGATTTACAGGATGCTCCTGTTGTGGTTGAGGATGATGATGGTGAGGAGGAATTGGGTGAGCAGTTATTGGCTCGAGTTGATGAGGATGATGTTGAAGACGTTGTTGTTGAGTTTGCTGGTGGCTTCTTTCTTCACTCCGACTTCCTTCAATGAACATCCGCTCCTCTTCAGCTTGCTCCTGTTGTTCCGCTGCGGCAATGATAAATTGGAGCGGGGATGGAGTCATCGTGTCCATTTTGAGATGATCAGCATTTCGGCAGTTGGTTCTGCTGACGCCGCTGCTGATGTTGGTGTCGTTATTATTATTGTTAGGAGGAGGAGGATGAGATAAGGTTCCACCTGGAGGTGGACTAATAAGTTTTATTTGATATGAGGTGGAGGAAGACAAATGATGATGGGGTGGGGGTGGAGGTGATGATGGAGAGATTATTATGGGGCGATCAAGGATTTTGAGGTGGTGGTGGTGGTATTGTATGACATTGCCCCGTTGGTGGTGGTAATCGTGACAGTTGGGCTCACAACCTTTAAGTCGAGTGTATTTAGTGGAGGATTTGGTGTGGTCGGGGGAGGGCGTGAC
>JAHZMZ010000170.1:0-53734 GCA_027743805.1 Lepidocyrtoides sp. E14
TGAGTTGAGCAATAAAAGATTTCTTTTAAGATGGTTGTTGCAGGTGTCTCTGGAAAGTCTCTCTCTCTTTCTTCTGAACATTATCATTTCATAATACATCTACGAAAACGACAAAAAAAATACTTCAGGACATCACATCACAGAGTTTTAATGCCCACATAACTTAAACGCAAAGTGCGTTTAATGTTCATCGCTTGTCAGTAAATAGAAAATGGTCGTTTGCTTTCAATAGATATCCTCTTCTAAGATGAGTATACTGAAAGAAAAAGGTAGTAGAGACATGACTTTTTTCCTCGTATCTTATTTTTTCCAGAAAAATTGGGGAGATGTGAGCTATTTTATGGAAGATGACAAAAATGAGTAGTGTCGAGAAGAATAATGATAAAGAAGAATAATGATAATAATAATAAGTATATAGATAATGATACTTTCTAGTTTGATTGTAGTAGCTCGTTGCATGTACATGTGTATAATAATAATAATAACTTTTATTGTTCGTACTGTAGTGAAGAAGCAAAAAAAAAAAAAAAAAATTAACCGCAGGTATGTGATTGGCTCTTTTTCTATCACGTATAGTTATCTATGTATTTCACATTGAAAAGATAACAGTTATTGTTTTGCTTTAATTATAGAAAGCTTTTTAATTGCCACGTGATATGTTGATATTATGGCCAGATTGAATGTCGTGATTTATCACGTATGTTATTATGGCTAATATAAAAATGACCGTTTACGATTTATTGAGTTTTATGGTGTATATATAGAGAAGTGGAGCGAACAGAATAATAGAAAAGTAGAAGTTGGAGCAAGAAGTCGAAGTCAGCTTTCTTTCTGGCTGAGACAGCCTGGCTAAATTACCTTGCTGGCGTCAGTCCGTGTTTTCCTTTTAGCAAGAACATTTTTGTCATGTCTGTTGTGAATCTACATTGATGATGAGTATTTATTTTCTGAGAGCACACATCATATTATGTACATAAGTACATATTTACACATTTGCAGTATTTATCTTGATCTCCCTTACGAAAACCAAATAACATAACCTCGTAATGTGGTATTGTTGTAGTGTTTTTAAAAAGAATGATGACGATGATGATGGTGCTTTTACTAACTTACAATTGCAATCAGTAGTTGACGTATATATGCATATTCATTTTCTGTACTTCTTGCTATGATCTATAGTTCTAGATTTTCTGTTGGTGCATAAAAATACATGTGAGGAATGTGATTTTTTAGAGGCATGCATAAAAATACATTCGCATAATAAGGGTTCGTGTGTGCAAAGCTGTGTATATAGATAGATAGTTATAAGGATGGATGGGGGTCGGATTATTGGACTTGATTTGGTTTAAGCATTTTTTCTTGTTTTGGACTATTTATCACTTTCAGTATTAATTATTTGCAACGGTATTATTTGATTCATGAGGTACTCATAATAATCATTACCATTTTATATATCTTTTCAGGTAAGCTGTACGCTGTACTTGGAAAACGGGGTGGGCGAATTCTTCACGGAGACTTGAGGGAAGGCTCAACAAATTTCGAGGTCACTGCTCAGCTTCCTGTTGTAGAGAGTTTTGATTTTGCAAATGAAGTACGGCGACAAACATCAGGATTGGCTCTTCCCCAATTGGTGTTTAGTGGCTGGGAGGTAAGCACTGAAAGAGTATTTATTACACTACTACTGTACTTTTAATAAGGGTTGATAGTTAGTAGATCATCATCAACATCATGAACAGATTGTGAAGCAGGTTAACTTCAATAAAAATCAGAGAGAAGCTTCTTTCTCTTTACTTACATTTTGTGACTTTGAAACTCAGATGAGAACGGTGATGGTAGTTTGTGATTTCACAAAGGTTTATAAGAACTAAAGTTGATATTGATTGATTAATAATAATTGAATGGGTCTCCTCTTGTCGAATATTTGTTATCATCTCTAAAGTGAGAAAGCTAAGTTTATGAATGATGGTGGTAATGATAAGTTATACATTATGATGGATGATGGACGCATTTATGTATGTATAGTGTCTGTGTGTATATATATCTATACCGTAGTTGGTCGTAGAGTGCATCATGCTCTTTTCAAATAGCCAGTATAAATTTTACTTCTCGAAAAGTATTACAGATAAATCTAAGATATTGTAACCCCCAACATCACCACCACCACCACTACTTGTAAGATTTCATTTCTTCACATTGGAGGAGTAAGTAAAGAGTGTTCAATGGGTTATTCGTTACAAATCGAGGCAAACAGATAAATAGTAGAACATCTTAAAGCGTTTGAACAAACTAGAACATGTTTTAGTGGACAGTGGATTGGCGCCTGAATGTCTAAAATTTGACCCTGTACACTGACCACAAAAATCATAGTAATGGATACATTTCACACTAATTTGAAAGAGCTCATTTCTAAGTTGGACCCGTTACCACAAGCCAAGCATCACGAATGCAGCATTTTACAAGAAAGAAAGAAAAGTGCATGCTTCTACTCAACAATATAACTGACATTTTGTTGTACTTGTATGTATGAAGAAATGAAATCTCTTTGTAATGTTAAATGTGATTTTTCATAAAACTTGCATACTTCAACAAAACATTTTCATAGGTGATGGATAGTAGGCATAGAATGCATATTATGACTTTATTTATAAAAACTTGCAGCAAGAGAATTCAGTCATGTATATGTACATTTAGAACATGAAAGTATTAAAAATGAAATTTGCTCTCTTTTGATGGATCTCTCGTTGATCACAGCATAAAATTAAGCAGGTTGGTAATTAAATCGCACGTGTAAAATCATTAAGTTTAAAACACCATAACTTCTTTTTTTTGGGGCTTTTGGGTATTTCCCTTTTTGAAGGGAATTTTATTAAACTAGTACTACTGGTGTGCACAAGTCAGTGAAAGTTTTTGCATTGTTCATAATATGTACTATGCTTCCTTTCTCTTTGCATGATGGTAAAAATCCAATTGGCAAGAGTCAGTACAAATTTTTAATGTTCAAATTAACTGTTTTAATGCTCTTTATTCTCATTTCGAGGTAAATTCCTTTAGGTACGGTGTGTGTACCACCGTTTCGGTTTAGTCACGTGTGGCGCATCATTGTCGCCACCAATCTAGTTTCAGTTCGAGCTTCACACTAAGAGAACAAATTGAAAAGTATAAAAGTAAAGCGATTTATTTTATGACAAAATCTATAAGTCGAATGTATTGAGAATCGTCTAACTATTTATCTCTCTCAACATGTTCTCTTCTTGTCTTTCAAGTATTCACGTACACAAAATGCAACGTTATCTATCATGACTTTATTTTGTGTTATTGCATGCTTATAACAATCTTATTGTAAAAAACAGCAAAGGTTGCGGTTCAGCCACTTCATTCAACGTCTGCAGTGGCGCCTCGATGCTTATTCCGACAGATTATATATATATATAACAACAATAAGTGGAAGTGGACGACCTTTTTGTTAGTTTTTTTGTAAAAAACTTTTTACAATCTATCCGTGCAACATTATAATAATATAGTCTTTTTTTCCTCACATCGTTATCATTTTTCATTTGTCTCACTCACAGGTATCAAATCAAATCGACAAAATATGTATAACTCAATCTTCTTGTTGATTGGAGAGTAGGCATTTCATTGCATTGCAATGTTTTGTGGTTTTCATTTGAATGTATCAAACACAAAGATCAATTGTTTTTTTTTCGAATGCAATGTGTTTCACTTCAACTTCTACTCATAATATTCAGACCAGAAGATGCTAGTTCATTCTAAACAAAAATTGTAATGCTATAGCATAATTTAGAAGAAAAGTTTCTACCTACTCCCTAAATCGAAATGAGCAAAAAAAGTCTAGTTTCTTGTGTATCAATGAAAACCAAATAAACTGGCAAAAATTTGGTTTTATTCTGTGAAATTTTCTCCTACTTACTTTGAATAATCTAATAAACTTTTTCACGTCTACAGATTAAGTATATGCACTACTAAAGAAAGTATGAGAAAACAGTGCAAGTATATGAAAAAAAAAAAAAGTTCAGAGTTCTAAACCTTATATCTGTAAAACTAGATAGATTAAATAAAAATGCAGACAAAAAATTCTTTTTCAGACTTTCTTTGACAGTAATTGAAAAACTAGTATAAATTAGGCAGGTTTGATCAGAAACTGACCAACTAGAAAGGCTGTGGAAAATGGAACTCTTACTCTGTAACTGCCTACCGACTCTAACCTCCAAATATTTTTACTTGTACGGTGTATTTTTTTCGGTTGTCAGTTAAACTGCAATTTAGTTCTTGTCCATTTTCATTTTTTTTTTGTTGAAAGTTATTTGTACGGAACTTTTAGACAAGTAATTCATTAGTTTTGTAGGGATATAGTTCATTCATTCTAATAAAACAATGGTAATGGATGACGGACAACAAGCGTTTAAGGTTTTTCTCTTTGTTCATCAACCGAAAACGTTACATCGTTAGTACATCGTTTGTTATTCAGTGTGCATGTAAGGTAGATAAATGCGTAAGCGTTTTTTAGCAGTCAGATTCAACTCTCTTTCTTCAGTTCAAGTTGATGAATTCCTCACTAATTTTTCTCTATGATCTTGAAAGTGTCTTTTTTTAATTAAACAGTAAAAAAAAACTTTTGCCAGTTCTATTGCAATATGTGTGTGGTGGTGTATGTAAAGTGAACAGGTGAATGGAGCAACGGAATGGATGGAATGCAATGATATGGTTGAACTAATGTACATTTTATGCTTTTTGGCTGTCAGCAAGTAGTTGGATAGAAGGAGTGGAGATTATAATCTTTTTGAAAGATGGTGAATGGAATGTAATGAAAAAAAACATTGTAGAAAAGAAAGTGTTATTTTCTTGTATTGTATGCCATTGTTTCGGGAATGTGATGGAATGTGTAAAATGATGTGGCATGCGATGGAATTTGTTAGAGCGTGAGTTTGATGTTTTGTGAAGTTCACGCAATCTTTTATGTCAGTACAGGACTTTGGTAAAAGACGAAATGAGCGTAATAATTTGATGTAGCCAGTCCGCAATCTTGAAAGTTGAATGTATATTACGTACATACGTACATCACTTTTTTACTTGTTGTAAATTCAGTTGTATTTTTTGTGATTTTTTTTTCTCTCTCATACTATGAAATTTTAACTAACCTTAACAAATAGCATCACCAGAAAAAAACTTGCGCTAATAATGTACTTGAAATGTAGAGGAATGCATATATGCCTTGGCTGTTTTTTTCACTCCAGTGATGAATCTCTTTAGTCTCGCATGAATAAAGCATTCCTAAAATTGTCTAGTAGACATTACTAGCCTTCCACTAATTGCAGGAGGACGTGTTGGTCGGACAACACGAAGATGAAAAATGGAAGTGGTGACTGGTGATGGATATGGCGAGTTTCCTTTTTCTTCTTTTCTAGAATGAACGAAAATAGTTTTTTTTTCGTAAAAACTATAAAATGATGAAACAAAGCGGCTACCGTCATTATTCTTCTTCTTCTTCTCTTTTCTAACCTGTTGTTGGTTACACTGGCATAGTAAAATTACGTAAGGAGAGAAATACAATATTTGACGCTTTTTTTATTGCAATAATGGCTATATAGTTATATGGCTGTATGCTATATAGTTTGCAGGAATAACTAGAGTATCTCATTTTATGTGTATTATGCATGTGTGTTATGTGTGTACACCCACAGCTAGTAGTTGTCTTGTCAGTAGTCGGTAGTATGAATGGGAGAATTACCGAAAAATGAATGAATGAATGAAAATTAAGGTTCTTTTTAAGGTGCGGTACAAGTTACTTGATTGTTATTCATTATTACCAACATGCATATTATGCCAACTCCTCTGCTCCTGTTACTACTATAAAACACGCTCTCACCTACAACCGCAAATATGTGAAATGGACTACTAAAACATTCACGTTCATGCGGTAACTTGTTGTACATTTTTACATCGTTGTCGTGATTTTTTTTATGCTTTTTCATCTTCTTCAGATATATTTGCTTTTACGTATATACTTAAGGAAAGAATTGTATCAGTTTGAATAGGAGTATAATATTTGCATAATATTGCTGCATGAATACTCGTGTTCTGTGTTAGCAGAAATGTAAAAGCTGATATATCATTATGTTCTAATTCAACCCTACCTGGATTTTTTTGCACTAATGACAATAACAGTCATTTGTACGAAAAGTCAGAAGGAGAAGCCTCCCATTAATGGTTCATTCATTTTCACATTTCATTCATAAGAAAATGAATCTTCCTCTCTAGTTTATTCTTAAGTAGATTTTTTTATATTTTGTTCACGCTATTTCATTTGCATATAGCGAAAAATATTATTACCTACTATATTTTTTTGCTAATGGAAAGGGGGAGAGAGAGAGAGAGAGAGAGATTTCTAATAATAATGAACAACGATGGAAAAGAGGGAAAGAGGAGAAGCATGTTTTAGCGTCTGTGGTTAGTATTACTATCACTGCTACTCCTTTTTATGGATGAATGAAAGTAAGTACGTGTTAAAAAATTCTTGTTGTAATAATAGGAGCAGTAGGACCAAATATCTTCTTAATATCAGAGAGGGTAATAAATGCAAAGGAGAATTGCAGTAATGGCATAAGTGGTATTATTATCTACCGTGCAACATAAACACTGTAATAAGCAACTAGGTGAGGTGGTGATAGTGATGATGTTGATGAAAAGTAGATAAAAGCGGGATGTGGGGACGTAGCAGAATATTCACATAAAAGGGTTGATTAAGTTTTGTCTAGGGTGGCGGGTAAAAGTGAAAAATATTTTCTTGGAAAATTGTTTGACTTGAAACAAGATGGTGAAAAATAAATGACACCCCATCATCATCATAATCATGATCGTGTAATGTGGTAATTTGCCAGCTAGTCTGTAGTTGAAGGTGTTTCAGAAAAGCAAAAATGAGTAGTTTCTGACGGACAGACAAGCAGATGAAATCAGTTAAGTTTGTAGGTGTACTTCCGCTGCAAAACTAAAATCACATTCTAACACATCATCATCGTCGTTGATAATCATACACCACCGTATGCTATAAAGTCAAGTTTTGCACATGCATGGAACTTAGATAGCATTCTTCATAAATTCTCGTTAAAAAACTGGTGACTCTCATCGCAAAATTGGACAGGTATAAAGTGTGAAATTTGCTTTTGTTTCTGCGCAATTTCACAAATCACTTTTTACAAAAGAACATTCTTTATTTACACTTGAAAGGAAAAGAAGGTGCGAGTGCAGTACCTGTGCCGTATTGAATGACAATTTATCAACGCTCATATACCATACCACTTACCACTACACTCCGCTTTGTACCTCGTTAACGTTTTTGAGATTTCAAAAATAATGATTATCATTATCATTAGCACTATATATTTCTATCTCCAATACTTCTTGACTACTGCGCAATATTTCAGTTATTCGGTCGGTATGAATTTATCAAAAATTTCTCTGCATTCCGAACAGTATTCTTAAATGGGGTAAGGGGACTGCTTTGGCTAAAACGTTTTTGAAATTTAACTGCGTAGTTTACCTTTAGTGAAATCAAATTCGTTTGCGGCATATCAGGACATTTTTTCTCCAAAATTGACCATTGGTATGTTGTTAAGTTGTTTACAGATTTTATAGTTCATCTCTTAAGCGTAATGATGACGTTACCTGACACACGTACTCAGTAGTACCCAGTACTTGGTTCATTTGAATACTGTTTTGATTCATCATCATCCAATTTTAAGATGAAACGCAGTAGTAAACAAAATTCTTTTCCATTTAGTCAAAACAACTTTCGCACGTAGTTTTAAAATTTTACGTCTTTTTTACTGAACTGTTTTGATAATTTTGATTGCACAGAAAGATGTGTATCTCAATGCGTACACAGAACACATACACGTGCTGTAGCTAGATGACCAATTTTAGTGAAACCGGTGATGGTAATACATTTGCAACTATTGCGTCGTAAAAACTGCGTGGTACTTCCCAGTATTTTACGCTTGTTATGCGTTGACGCATTCAGTAATCTACCTGTGAAGCACTGAAAACATTAAATTCTAGAATAGCAGTATGATATTTTGTGTTCAATTTAGTTCAAATATCTATAGCGTCAGTGAGGAGTCAGAACTTTATTGTTGTGGATATAGCATTATTATTATGGTTTTTCAGAAGGTAGGGGTGATTCGACAGTTGTTATTGTTATTGTAAGTAGTTAGATTTTTGATTATACAGCACATGTTTTAAGGTAGGTACTCGTGTAACTTATGAATTAAAATTTTTGTATCTCAACGAGTTACATAGTTATAGGTAGGGTAGGGTAAGGTAATAACAACGTGGGACCAGTCCATACAAAAAAAAATCTAATACTTCTTTGCAACAGATAAAAATTATTGGGCTGCAGGAATGCTGCGCTGACGGTGATGGGAGAATAATGGAATCGTTTACTGTTTGATGATGCACACAATTCACAATAATGTTTGGGGGTAAGATCGTGAAAATGGGCTTGTCTGTTTTCATTTTCATTGATAAAATAACAAGCCCTCGGTGACGACGACGATGATGATGACGCGCAAAATCAAGTCACAAATTACATACATCCTTTGGCTTCTACATTGCTCTTCTCTGGCTACTTTATACAATGAATGGGTGGGTTTTTTTTGTAGCTGGATGATAGTCAGGTGTGTGTTTTTTTATATTTTTGTGGCAGGCACGAGAAAATAACGTATGAAGCTCAGAAACAAAAGGTGTACTTATTTAGATTTGGAAGTAAAAATATCGCAGCAATAATAAAGTCAATTCTGCGTAGCATCTAAAGTGTAGATTCTACACAACCCAACCTCTCTTGAGAATAAGTACCTAACTAACTACAGCGATGAAAACGCTGTCGTTCCTGTTTTGTCTGCGTCTGCCACCAAAACAAAGCAAAAATGCACAATTAAACTTGTTACATAACTTTATATCACTGCTGGATTCATTCATTTACAACGTTGATTCTGAGTTTTAAACCAAAAACCCGATTCTTTGTCAGCTCTACTACAAGATTCAAGTATTTACAGAGAACGAAATAATAGGACAAGAATGGGATAATAACAGAGCACACCCTTAAATGTTGAATGCCTGGAAAATTTCTTGAAAATAAAATGGCAAATTATATTGCTTGTCCTCTCACAAAACCCAACTGCCTATATAATAGAAGCATTGCTTTGTGTAATGTTATATTATATTAGACTGCGACTTAAATCTTCTTCCGCTGTGTTATCAATATAGCCTTTAAATATACATTAGAACATGGGTAATTATTGATCATAAAAACATTATTTGTGTACTAAACAGTCTATGTAAGAAGTAATGGGAATACTTCATACTCTAATATAATTTACAAGCATCACACAATAATGAACATTTTCCGTTTGCTTTGTACAAAGTTTGTAGCTACAGACCATAATTTAGGCACATAATGCTATCATTTTACACTCACAAAGTCAAATGTGACAGTAAGGTGGTGGGAGTTTGAAGGGATACTTAGGTACCCAACAATTAAAAATAAAGTTAGTCAGTTATATGATATGGCAATATAATTCTAGTATATTGTGCTTCTGGTACTTTCTGAGCCACAAAAATTACGTGCATGATTGACTGGATACTTGTATTGAAAAGACGTAGACTGCTGACATGTGACATTCGTAGGTGTAGAAGAATTGAAATATGATATGAGAAATAAAGATTAAATGCGTGGTTTTGGGCTTGGCTTGTAGTCGACTGCACCTTTTCAGAAATCGTGTAATCCATGCGGATCATTCTTTTGTGTTGCGTTAATAATAGTATATAAATGTATATATATAACCAAACCAAATTGTAAAGCTTAGGTGTAAGGTGCATTCATGCACACATTTCTTAATTCCTAATCCTATTGTGTGGAAGACAAAGATTTTACATTTTACAACTATTTTTCTATTGTAAATACGGCTTTGAACTATATTTAATGATTTGGTGGTCAGTTTAAATTAACTTTGACGGTAGACTTTTAGTATGAATGTTTATAACGTAAGTGTAGCTAAAACCTCATATTATAGTAGGTATATTATGTAGCTACTGTAACCCGTTTAGGTACATATACCTGTCCGTATGAATTGTTTGTATTCATTTTGTCCTTTAAAAGTTATATGGACTCAAATAATCATATTCTTCGTTTATCTCAACAGTCTGTATAGGCAATAATGAACCTCAATGTGAGTGTGATATTTGGCTAGAAACTAGCAGTGAAAAGTATTTACAATGTAATGATATTTCTTGGTTAAATTGCAGGTGCTTGAAATTGATCCGTTTTGGCAGCCAACTACTGAAGAGGAATATTTACACTTTGGGGAGAAAGCAGACACGGAGAATAGAGCGAGAAAGTACATGAATGCTGTCCGTAAACGAAAAGGGCTACGAGTCGAAGAGAAAATCGTTGAGTTTGCAGAGAAACAAAGAACACTTACTCGAAATAAGTAAAAAAAAGTTGAAGATTGAATTAAACTTATTTTTGGGAGTTTGGTAATATTAAGATACGCGAGTTATATAATATACTCCTTATATGTGAATAAATATAAAAATTAAAAAGTGTTTGTTTTTTAAACTCCGAAACATTGAGATTACTACTACACTCTATGTGATGCATTCTTCAAAGTTAAGATTACCTATTAAATAAAAATAATACTATGTATGTAACGTATACGTGTGTGGTGATATAATAATCTTTAATCAAACGGAAATAAAAGTTTCGGTATTAGATCCGTAAAAGTTGTGGAGATTGCTAAAACGACCTTTTTCCCGCATCTAATCGTATTTTAGATATGCATAGAAAAGAAGCAAATAGTGCAAGTTTAAAAAAAATCATTTCATCAATGTAGCCTAACTCACACCAATTCCATTGGATTTCCGTACTAAATTACCTGCATGTAAAATGGAAATACTCAGTATTACTGTCTGTGACCGTGGCACAGACTCGGTGCGTGGTTTATAAAAATTGAGCAATAGTGATGATAATAATGGATGCTATTATTACTACGAGCAGCATAACATTGGTTTTAATTTCCCCGCTTTTATGGCCTTTTGTAAAAATTAAGAATAAAGAAAAAAATACCTATGCAAGTAGGTAGATGTAGGTAAGTTATGTTTTTGTGACCTTGCGTGAGAACCAAGTATCCATCCATAATTTGGTAAGCTTACCATGTATGTATGCCAATACCATTTTTTATTTCGTGGTAAACTAAAAAGAAGTAAACTATAATATCAAATAATATGTAAAAGCGAGATGTGTTTAGTCAGTTTGTGTAAATAAGTTTCATGTATATTTAACTCTCACACAATTAAATGATTACACTGCATACAAGGCATGGACTCACATAGCCATAACATTTTTACTAGAGGTAAACTGCAGTGATTGCATATTGTAGCGATCAATTCATAAAAAAAATAACTAAAAGTTAAGGTGAACAGAGAATCGTGCAGAGACGCGCAGATGCATAATGCTCTATCTGGGGTATAGAACAGAGTTACGTTCACGCTGTGTGTTTGCAGTGACGAGACGAGATAACGATTGAAAAAAAAACTCATCATCAGCAATTTTCTTATTTAGGGAAATAACATTGTATATAGCACGGAGCACGGTGAACTACCAAGTAGAGGATAGGTCATTCATCGTTATCATATTGTAATCATAAGAAGCGAGTTCTACTTAAAAAATGTGTGTTAAGTTAATGTAGTTGGAATTTGAACTATCTTCTGCATGCTACTTACTGCACTCATGTTAATTTTTTTACTATGAAATAAATATGTCCATTTGGTGATTCGTTAAAATGGACAATGTGTAAGATTGTAATAAGGTAATGAATAGATCTTCTTAATAATGGATTGTTGGATTAGTAGATTTAGGTTGAGTATATTTTGTGCGCACAAATATTTAGTGTGCAGTGTGCACTAATATTAATATTTGTGATCTCATTATATTAGGTAAGTAATTTGTGCATAATTTACAGTGTGATGTGATACTTGACAATTTTTTTCTACAACGTCAGCAATGAGTGTACCTACTCTGGAAATTGAAGATCTTTGATGGTGGTGGGCAAACTTCCTGTTTGTGGTCAAATATCTCCATAAGGTGTGATGCTGCTGGAGCTTTAGTGGGAACGAATCTCTGTAAGAATCCCTTGTAAGAGTAGAGGTCGTACACATGCATTTTAATCTACATAAATTTGTGACCGTTTTCTATAAAAGGTGAATGTGTTCATTATGGAGTCGACTTTTTGGAGTGGTCTTATACTGGACAATTTTATTTTCAAGCATATTAATATCAATTCATATCCAGGTATAAAAATTGATAAAATGATTTTTTAAATTGCTTTAATTTAATTGAATTTATTAATTTATTTTTCTTCTATTTTTCCTTTATGTAGAATTTATTGGAGTTTGCTTGATCACAGTAGTGATTGCACTAGCGTTTGAAGCCACTCGTACCGTACGAGATTGGTTGTATCTGGAATTTCTGAAAAAGAGAAGTTGCTATAAAACTTCCAAGGATGATGGTCCAATTGCATTGCAAGATTTTAAGCCTAAATCTCAGACTAAAAGCCAAATTAGTAATACTAGTGAAAATTTGACAGGTGGATTGCCCAGCAATGCAGATCAGAAATCAAACCAAAGAAACAGAGCAGTCAGTATCCCTGCTACGCCAGTAATTGGTACTGGTACGATACGAGGCTCAGGAAAAAGTTGTGAAAAGCCAAAGTTTTGTGTTGGATTATTGGAATTGTCATTTTCCACGTTGCTACACATGTGCCAAGTGGTCCTTGGCTATATTCTCATGTTAATGGTTATGACTTTTAATGTTTGGATATTTTTAGCCGTTCTGATAGGAACTGCAATAGGATTCTTTCTATTTGATAATTTTAACAAAAAGATTCATGCACTAAAATTAAACCCTGCTACAACTATAGTAAAATAAGGATTATCTAACGCAATTTTATCGCAAGTTTCAGCTTATTTGATAATGTTAAAAATTTTCATTATTTCACAAAATAATCAACGGTATACGTACATTTTTTAAAACGGTTAAAACCGACGCTTAAAATGTTAGTGAGCTATGTAAATAATATGTTCTGTGTTACTGTTATTTTGAACAGAAAACATATACGTATTTATTTTACATAAATATTGTATGTTCTATCTCCATAATATAATTTCAAATGATTAATTGGCAGCTGGGGTGGTTTATTTTTTGTGTTCATTTTAAAGCCAAACATTTTCAAACAGACTATTTTCCATTTGCTATCAAGTTGTGTTACAAAAGTTTGTAGACCAGTATATCAAATGTTTTACATCCAGAATCCTGCTGGTGACAAGTTGATTCGATTCCACTGTATATGTACACACATAACGTTTGCATATAAAAAGGAAAATATTTGATGGTTTGTGATACATAAGCAAGCAATTATAAATTTGTTTCATACTTTTCTATTCAAAAGAGGAGTGCATTTAATCCGTTAATTTTTAGGGTACCACGAATACACATAAATTGTAGACTAACTTTTTGAACATTCAGATCGCCTTTGAATTCCAGAGAAAATTTGTTTTTTTTTGTAAAATAGTTTATAACTGAATTTGTGTTCATAAAACAATACGCATAATTAATCAATGTAATTAATTATCGTTTGGTAAATTATATTTATTCATGTATTCACCTAAGAATAAACTTTGGCAAAGATGACTGTTTACTTTCTTCTCATTTATTATAGAGAAAACCCAAAATTAAAATTTAACATTCTACATTTCTAAACTACTTTTTAATGCGATTATATAATAGAAAGCGCAAAATATTTTAATATAAAAGTAACAAGAGACATTATTACTTTTTAAAAAGATATAAGTAGCGTAAAAAGTTAAATACAGCTTACTATTCCGTGCTAGCTTATTAAGTAACTGAGTTTCTGATTAATAATATAATAATATTGATGAATGATATTAATATTTGTAGAAAATACAAATACACTGATGTTTGGGGCATTACGCATTTGAGAAGAAACAAACAACTATAGTAGCTTCATTATAATTTGAAAGATTTTCTTTCTTCCCACGGACTGTTATGTTGATTCTATCACAAGTCTCCATTTTCGATGGCCTTATTGATTTCTGTTACCATCTGTATCATTATCTCATTTTGTGGCGTTCCCTTTTTAAATGACGCGTCCAAAAGTGTTGGATCTTTCAAATGGCCTGCGACAAATTCAATGCGGGTTACTGATTTGTCTGTGAGATGGTTTTTGACAAGGAGTTTGAGCTGACTCTCACAATCATTAACCGTTTTTATAAGTACGTTCCGATCGTAACTGAAGTCAACCTATAATTTTGACCAATAAAAAAATATTACTTTGCAAATGACTGCTTTCACTTGTGTACGATTTATTTTTTATATCATACCTCAATAAAACTTGCGATCGTCATCGCTGTATTTCTGAACATTTCCGCAAACTTATTCGCAATTCTGACTTCATCCTGTGTGAACTGATCATTTTGTACAAGTACTCCTATTTTGATGGAAATTTTTATTATGTGCTTGACAAACTTCTCTGCAATCTTTTTGTCTTGAGTCTGAAAACAGCAAAGCAATCGTTTGGTCAGTAAGGCGAACCGAAAAAAAAGTTTATAACCAACAGCATAATAATTTTGCAGATAAAAAATCTCTTCATTTCCTGTAAAATTCTTACATGAGATTTCATTAGTTGATATAGGAGATCCAGTAAAGTTGAGAGGTTCTCGTTGATAAATACTTTGGCCGCCTTCCTACTGGAAAACTGTCCCAGTATTTTCTTCTGTGCACGTACGGCAAAGTCCTTGGATTTGAAGTTGGCGTCTGTACTCATTTTTACGACCGTTTCAGCTCTTCTCTTCTATGAGTGTGATAATAAACAGGCTAAAAATATAAATCAATAAAAGAGAAAAAAAAAGTTATAAGCACATTTTATTTTTGTTTGCCTTGAGTAACAAGGCTATTGCATGTTTGTCATGGTGGAGTTCTTTCTCCTCCCATATTCCCCTAACGTATCCTTTATTTTACAACACATCAATACCTCTTTACAATTTTGTTAATTTGAGATTCGTGTCAAGTAAAAACTGTGAAATAGACAAAAGTGCTTCACAAATTTTCTTTCTTTCTCAGCAACAGCATTCTCAAAAGTTGTACTGTACTCCACGGAGATTGGAGAATGAAGTTGATGTGCGATGTTTTAGGTACCACCGTCAAACCATCCAACCAAACCTATCACTTGGAGGAAGGAACCGCTGGTTTTTGCTCATTTGTTGAAAATGAGGATTTCCATAGCACACAATATTTCGCTGATAACTAAATATAAACCTGACAACGTAGCAAATGGAAAGCCAGACTGGGTGTAATAAGTATCGACAGATAGTCAATTTACTAAAAGTGTGTAGAAAGAAAGTATTTTTCTCTCAAGTGAAGAGGGTGAGAGAATGAAAGGGCAAAGTTTCGCACAAGGTGAAAACGCCAAGTTCAAAAGCTTCGTTTACAAGCTAAGTTTACAAGGCAATGACTATTTTCTATTTTGCACACAAACTTGCATATTGTAAAGTGCAAAAGTGAACATTCAATCATCATCATGACTCTACTGTACACAACAACATCAGTTTTGTCTCTAAATGAAATTTCTTGGAAACGCTTATGGGTTTTTATTTAGGTACCAATGGCCATAAATCAAAAGAATGCAATTATTCATTGAAGAATAGGTAGTTTTTTTGCAGACAAATTACTATTTATACTTCTCTTCATGTAAATGTAATGTTTCCACTCAATTTAAATGAAACAACACTATATTGCAAGTTAGCAAGTTAACGCATGGCTTCATCTATTTTTAGACTCATGGAGTCATTTACAGTTAATAATAAAACCAGAGCATTCATCGTACATAAGTACCCAATCGGGATGTGTGTATATACATTTTTTTCTGCCTTTTTTGCCAATTACATATATGCAGCGTAAGTTTTTCAATGAAATTGAATACGAGAGAGAAATGCTCTTTTTTTGCTACTTTTTTTTAGCTTGTTAGATAAAATGAGCATCGAGACTTGTACGCAATGCAGCACTATACTCGTCTCCGTCTGTTTTTTTACAACTTGTATAAAACGTGCGACTTCAAGGCACAAAGAGATTCAAGAGAGAAAGGAAAAAAAGTGAAAGCCTTACTTTACTATGCTTCCCCGCTTTCCTTTGCCACGTACTTGCACAAACTTTTATTACAGTTTTCTAACTTGCATATAAAGTCCATTAAATTTCATGCTGAATTCAGATGTGCTGTAATTTAGCTAAAATGCGCACCATTCCAGTTGGAGATTTGGTTACAAGAGTCCGACAAACTAATTGACGACAGGGGAGCCCTTTTATTATATAGTCATGAAACAACATGAAATTCAATGATATTACAAAAATAATAATAATACCTTTCCGATGTTAAGTTTATATTTTGTTACTTTCTTTCTGAAACGCCTTTTAGTGCAATAAAATTCAAGAGGATCAAACAAAATAACTAGTCATGGTCATAAGATGTTATTTTTGTTGCTTGCAACCTTCGTTTTGTACATTGAAATTTGCTATTAAACCGACACTTAATTTAAGTAAAGTAAAGGCCGATATGATGCAAGTTATCTACATAATGTATAGAAAACCTTGCTATTTTTACAACCGCATTGTTTTGTTGTTATTTGTAAAAATTTTACCTTCAACTAGCAGCTAAAGAATAAATAATATACAATAATAATGTTGTTTATTCTTTAGCTGTTTACATTCAACATCTTAGTAGTCTTTCCCATAAACCGTAATACGCTAATAGACTGTAATGTAAATTAATGGTGTTTTGCAAGAGGTGGGATTAAAGTGAAAATGGTATAAAAAAGAACACTACGTTCATGGATTTATGGCTTAAGGTAAGTTTATGTAGTTTTAGGATTTGCATACAATATGATTCCTACCTCAAAGCAAACCCTCAATTAAAGGGTTATTTCGGGGAAAGCATGTAATTTTTACGTTCATTCTTCTGAAACTCTGTGTGTGAGTGTATCCTCGCAAACAAACTTTTCCCTTGATGGGAGTAGTAGTCAGTGAGTAAGTACATGTAGGAATTTTATATCACAGCATAGCCACACTCATAAATACACATGGGCCACATATTATCCGTTTTGTTTTGCGTTGTACGTAGTCACCAAAAAGTCCTAAATTTTGGTTGTCGACAAATGTAGGTGGCTGTGGCTTCAGCTATGAATTTTTCATGTGCTTCAGCCTATGAACCTGAAAGGCTCTTTTTGATGCTCCGATGCTCCTGAAGAGACGGCACATACAATAAAATAGTAATAAGAGCACAAGTTAAATCCATAGTCAAGTTAGTCAAGTATCATCTTTTGTTTTCCATCCAGACCAGAAAACTCTTAGATCTTTCAGGCTTCACAAATAGGGCTTTGCTTTTTGAAGGGCTGTCTCATTGCCCATGAATGAAAGTAAGCTCAGCAAATCCTTTAAATCATTGTTGTCATTTTGTATTCTTTTGAAAAGTTATTCTAGGAGAATGAATACTCAAACAAATGGTTGAAAGTACACACATTTAAATATTTTTCGGTTAGTTTGCTTTACCAGGCCATACAATTTAATTTTGCCGTCATCCATCAGTAATGAGATGACATCACTGCTGCTGGAAGTATAAATAATTGAAGATGTCATATTTCATGAAAAGAAATTACAACTTCAAAATATCATATTTAGTTACCGGTATGCTTCAGGCGTACATAAATCAACGACAATGATTTTGAGTCTCTGGAGAATTATTTTGCGATGAAGATATCAAATATGTACAAGCTTGTATACAAGCCTTTGGGAAATCACAACAAATGCGTATTACAAATTGACAATGGATTCTACTTTATGTGACAGGTAAAATGCAAAAAGATGGATGCATGTTTCCAAATGGATTTTATACCCTCCTGAGATTTCTTTAATCTTCATACTAGACTTTTAAAATTGTGTCATCATCAATACCTCTGTCGTAGGAGCTAGCAAAATTCACAAACTATGTTATGTGTATAACACACATATTCCTCGTGATGATGCAATCAATCAATATATAAAAGCCAATTACCCACAATGACATAATTTCCTTTTCTTGTTGTTTCAGAACGGAAGTAATAAACTTTTAACAAGTGAAAGCATGCCTTTTCAGCGATTCTTGGCATATTCCGTACACATTTTAAAGTGACAGGAGTTTATATATGTAGGTATATTGTTTAAAGAAGAACACAATTTCAAATTGCATCAATCCTACGTACACGTGCAAGTCCATTTAATTGATAACTGACATTTTGTTGATAAAGTATCGCAATCACATTTTCTTCGTGCAGCTTTGTACCACTGGAACTCCATACTAGTTAAACATTCCAAGTAAGGCAACATCTTAGCCTGTGAAGTTTCATACGAAGATTTTTGATTGTAGGGTTCATTTTTCTTTTAGTTACATTCACTCCAGTATTATCTAGAAATCATGTACAAACATATTGCAGTACAGAGAAAAAAACTTTCAATGACAGTTTTTGATCTCTGATCTTTCATATCCCAACGTTTTTTCTTTCCTCTCTCCTTTTATCAGGTTCCCCCTCTCTTTTCAGAAAATGGGACGGTTGTGTACAGCTTTCATGAGAATCCTTTACATAGAAAGCTAAGATCCTCGTTTTCTTTCATATCGCATTATGTCATTTATGTTACTTACTACATCAGTTGCTGTACGAGAAGAAACGGTAAAATAGAAGGTAAACCCCTAAAGCCTACTGCTGCTCCTGTTAGCTGTTGTTGTTATTTATTCCAAAGTGGTAACGTACGAAAAATACAATTTTGTACGTACACATGCATCAAGAAAATTACATCCATTGTTCATGCCATGCCGTTTACACGAAGGGCGTACAGGACGACGAAAGACATCAGCGGCAGCTGCAACTCATGTTCCCTGTTTCTCATGTCTACCGAACTACACACTCGTAGTAAGCCTAAATAGTAAATACCCTTAGAGATTTATCCCTCCTTATTTCCCTTCTGGCTTATTTCCTTTTCTCGTCTTCTTGTATTCACTTACTCTTGAAAAATGGGAACATCGTGGAGCAGTGTTGAGATGAAAACCCTTGTTTACTCCAACTACATGCCAGACAGACACTTACTCCAACAACAACAGCAGCAGTTGTTCTGTTCTAGTCTATTGCACACCGATTGGCACGTTAAGTTGGTAAATACAAAACTTAACAAAAATGGTACACACTACACAGAGTACATAGCATGTATATGTAAAATGCTTAGAATCTTAAATTATAGTAATATTATTATTTTTTAGAATCATACAAAAAGTTAACATTAAAACAGCATGAATCATCACGATGAGTGTTTCAGGAGACTCAACTACTGATGTGATGTAACCAGATGTAACAGTCTCATAACTTCCGTACAGTTTCCTTCAACAGACAACAATAACAAGAATGACTTGTCCAAACTCCAAACGCAAACTTACTGATGTTTTCTGATTGTCAGTGCCAATTGATACACTTTCAAAACGGGACGGGACAACCCTTTCAAATCAAATTGTGGCCTTGCTTTTTATTAGCTATTGCTTTAAAAATGTTTTTTCTTAAACATAAAGTAGGGAAGAACGTTGGATCGTCATGTACCAAGCCATCCAATCCGCATACATCCGTCAAATTTATTTATTTATAGAAAATAAGAAACCATAATATACCATGCCTTTGGCTATTGTTGGTGTCTATTCAACCTTTTATGGACATAAGATTTGCGTAGTTTCATATGGCACTCACATTACATCCAACTCTCCAAGATGTAAAGCTATCTTAACTTGCTTTGAAATGTAGGCTGGCGTTCTCTGCCTCAATATGGTTATTTATTCAAGAATCTTGAAACATTAGCAAAATAGATTATTATTACATTATAAGAACCTTTTAGCCCGTGAGTATAGTGTGGTGGTGTGACAAACGAACCAAGTTGAGTATTTATTACAACGACCTTCAAGGAGACAATTTCACTCAACCATTAGTAGCTTTCATTTATGTCCTCCTCTTTTGTGCAAGTTAAAAAAGTTTGCATATACACAATTAGTTATGGGTCAACTGGATTGAGATAAATGATTTAGTAAAAAATGTAAAAAAAATATTGCCAAAAACTTCATCATCGCGGCTTACCCTACTGCTCAAGTATTAAGATTAGACCAAAATGCATACGCGCAAAGTTCTGCTACATAGGTCTTTTGATGTAAATATAATTTAGAAAATGAAATATTGTGCGACAAACGCAAAAAGGCGCATGCTTTGAAAAGTTGACATTATCGTGCAATAAATTTAAAAGTAATGAAAAATAGTGAAAGTGTTTTTAAAAGGTCTGCAAGGTTCAAGCTAAGTAATTATGGTGGTTTAACAGCATTTATCATAATATTCATCAACCAAAAATTGTATTCGTGTTGCCTCTAGGTGCATCAAAATTATATTTGAATCTTATCTCAGCGCCCCTTTCATTGCTAAACTAAACACAAGATCAATTGTCCTAGTCGTTGAACCATCCATTCTTTCATTTTCCCTTTCTCATTCCTCCGTTCCCACCCTTGCCTTGTTGTGTGTCTTTTGTTAAGTTCATTTCAACAGGCAATTTGTGTGTGTAGAATGTAGAAATACCTGAAATGAACGGATAAAAAACGAGTCCCTTCATTGCTTCACGTAAATACAGCATTGGGGCTCAATAACTGGTTTGTTGTTGATACAAAATGGAAATGAATGAAAATTCATTACAATCTGTAAATTTTCGGTATCTATATGCATAGTATTCACCCGAAACCCACAAGTTTTGGATTAGAACCAGAATCCCACCGTACCATCATACAACCACCCGATGAGTTTTACTTGAATCGCTATTGATTTAGACGTTGCAAAACGTAGACATGAAATATTCAAAGTTATTTTTTACCATCTTTATATTCTCTGTATTTCTTCTTTATCATCATCATCAACTGCCTTCTTGATACTGAAAGGTGCTGACTGAAGATTCAATCAATACAAGATGCTATGTTTGATAGAAACAAAATCTGTGCAGCGAGACATAAAATTGTAAATTCTTGTTTGGTAGACGCTGAATTATACATACTTACGCAGGTATTTACATATATACATGTGTACTTTTTATAAAATTTTTACGGTCAGGTTCAGGACGCTCTGATTTTTCAAATACGACCTCCAGTCTAGTAGTCAAGATCAGCATGTCGTAGACCTGAATGTTTTTACCTTAGCTCATGAACCATGATAATTCAATGTTATTTTTACAAAGGTTGCATTCTAAAAACTGGAACTGTTTGTGATCATCATGGTTTATTTTTTGCTTTCTTGAAACGTTAAGTGATCCTAGCAGAAAGGTAATTTCTCAAGTTTACAAAATAACATATCATTTAACTTAATTTATTTCACAGGTTCTAGAATTTCACATCACATATCAATTCAATATTGACTCTTGAATGACTAAAACAATAATGCGTGCGTACTAAGCACACTCATATATACGGCACTTGTCTACTAACCCATCTCATTAGAGCTGCAGACCGTAGGTCATATATTTTTTGTGGTTTGTTAAAAAGTTTCTACAAACTATGATTGTTAAGTACATTTTTGCATCATAATAAATGTTATATCTTGACCAACGAAAGGGTACACGGTCAAATGAATTACGTTTCAAGACTCGATGACAGGCAGTTTATGTCAAATAAATAAAATTTAATATTTTCTTGAAGACAAGTAGTTAAATATTTGCTGCTGGTGGTGGTGGTGGCTTTGCTGTAGTGTAGACTCATAATAATATTATATATACCACTCACTTTGAATTGTTTTTGAATGTACTTCTACAGCAAATAAAATAAACTGTTGTTGATTTTTCATCATTTCGCAGCTGCCTCGTTTCTTTATTTGAATGCTTTACCACCACACGCTTTCCTGTTATTGAAAACTGTACCCTTTTGCCTTTGTTTTTTTTATCCGAATTACATCCTTCTGTTTTATTTTCTGTACGACATACTTTTAGAAGATGCATGATGTAATATTATACCGAATCATCCAGTTCAACAACAAAATGGTTTCATATTCTATTCTTGTGGTATAGTAGGGAGAAGTAAACTGAATATATATCGTCTTTTTAGCTTTAGCTACCTGTATAAAGCACCCAAATTACCTTTGTTGCTTGTGAGATGCAATGATGATATGATGATGATCATGAGTTTGAGACGTTCGTTCGTTTCATGGAATTCATGGCCGTACCATCCCATTTCATGGCTTCTTTCCTTACATCATCAGTTCGTTAGACAGGTCTACCTACATACATACATGATGACGATGATGAGTTGCAAGCATAAATTAAGGTTTCAGTAAAAAAAAAATCGGCGAATATTTCTTTTTCTCTATGATCACTTTTATCGAAGGAAGCTTACATGGACAGCTTATCTGTAAAAGTAAGCTGTATGTACAAAAGTAAAATATTTGTGTACCAAACAAAACCTAGCTTCAGTATTTTTTTTATCTTTCATCTTTCTTTTTTTATCAAATCATCGTGTCCTTTGCATAACCGAACCAGCATGATATATAATATGTATGCATTTTGTATTCTGTATGCTTTTCATGCTCTCCTCAACACTTTTGTTTTAATCATGTGGTNCATCGTGTCCTTTGCATAACCGAACCAGCATGATATATAATATATGCATTTTGTATTCTGTATGCTTTTCATGCTCTCCTCAACACTTTTGTTTTAATCGTGTGGTAACTTTTGTAATGTTCGCCCTCGCTTCGCACACATACGCAATAAGTACTCAAAGGTGAAACAAATTCTCACACAATGCCAACTCGCCAACTTCTGCAAGAAAATGTACAAATTGAACCACCACCAGAAATATTTAAAAATTGATCGTAAATATGATGATGATGGGACACTTGAACACAATTTTTTCCACCAAAGAATCATTTACCAAAAAAGAGAATGTTACATCATAATGTTCGCCCTCGCTTCGCACACATACTCAATAAGTACTCAAAGGTGAAACAAATTCTCACACAATGCCAACTCGCCAACGTCTACAAGAAAATGTACAAATTGAACCACCATCACCAGAAATATTTAAAAATTGATCGTAAATATGACGATGATGGGACACTTGAACACAATTTTTTCCACCAAAGAATCATTTACCAAAAAAGAGAATGTTACATCATTAAATTTACCTACCTACACAACATCTATCCATACAATTACTAAAAGGTGTATGGTACTTTTATCCATTGTCTTTCTTTATATTTACTACCAAAATACCGCCGTATGCATGTATGTACGTTGTTAGCATCTACCTAGAATTAGTTATTACGCTTGTAAGACAATTGGAATAACGCGACGTAACATTTCCTATAACTGCGACAGTTTATTCTAGGAATGTAATACAAAATCAATCTTTGTACCTTGATATTTTGTATTGGAAACAAAAAGAAACATTTTTCTTAAATTGTATCTGTCTGTACAAACATTTCGTTACATATTATGTGTGTGCATACTTGCTAATGACAATTTAGTTGAGTGAGTATTTATACATACGTGAAAAAACAGAGATATTCCATTATGACTCATTTCAATGTACCCCTTTTTACACTGACAAAAAGAGACATTACCACCATCACTACTACTATCTGATATATAGAACGTGTGTATTGCGGTAATTAATGGTACACTTACTAACAACAGAAGAACTACAATAATAATTGAATTTTATTGTTTTACAAAACCAACTTTGTGGTTTACGCTATATCGATGCGTTTATTGGTAGGAAAACTTTTAAAACTTTACATTCAACACAAAAATGCATGAATATGAAGTATGCAGCAAAAATTGCTGACACGACTACTTTTACAGCATGTGTATCTATTAAAGCCCAAAGTGCATTGTTATAATAATATTCTATCCGACTTGCTTACTGACAGCTGAATAAAAGAAACATGATTCATTCATGCTGCTATGTAGGTATGCATACAAATTTATATAGGTAGATGTAGTATTATTACCAGACGAGATGATAGTATCAATATCTCACACAGCAGCACATACCATTTTTACTATAGATTCACTTATCTCTTTTTTAGCCACAGTTTATGCAAGGTTGCTATTATTAACCCGGTAGGATGTAAATCACTCTTTGAAGTACGGAAATGCAAACCATTCCTCATTGTATATATGTGTCCCAGAGATTTTTCCCAGGATATGTAAAAAAAGAGATTAGTTTACAAGAGTGTTCTAGTTGTTGCAAGTATTTACAACTCAATGCTTTCCTCATGTTCTTGTATAAATATTTTATTTCTCTAATTCTGACAAGAGAGTGACTGCTATACTCTGTGTGTGTGTGTGCACTTTAGTGCAATGTGAAATTAGAAAACATTCAAATGATTGTATTGCATGCAAATGTTTCAAGTAAAAAAAAATATTAAGACATGTGTAAAAAACATACCTGAGTGAGACGAGCTTTTGTAGCATCAAGGTAAAAAAAGTCTTGCTCTTTTTTTGAAATGTGCTTTTCCGTCTTCTTATGAAATCAAGCACATGATCTCGTATTGTACTTTATGATTTGCCAATACTGCTGCTGCTGCTGCAGTCAAGAAAATCCGTCAGTGCTATTCAGGGTTCTTTCATCCAGTACAGTTATTTCTTCTTTTACATTTTTATTTTTGGGATAAAAACAGATCTTCCTATAGAAAAACACACTTCACACCAAAAGGCAAATGTACGTATAAATTTAGAAACCTAAGCTTCCTTAGCTTAACAAGTGTTATTCGTTAAAAAACCCAACACACTGTCGACTCACTGTTTTGACAAGGATGAATGAATGTTTGAATTTGGCAATAGGAAGAAGAGCATAAAGAAAATTTCAAATATCTCAAATAATTTTGACTTTCTTAGATAAAATGTAGACAAGTTGTATGGCTAAATGTCATTTCGTTGAAAGCTCACACACATGCACAACATAAATTCTCTAAATTCTTTTTAGCCATTAAAATATTTCTATCATTAAAATTCTCTAAATATAAAAAAAGTAATTTTATTAAATATTTTTCCTCAAAAAAATCTCTAAAATCACACGTTTTCTGCAGCAACAACATCAACTTCTTGCAAAAGTTTCATGTGGAATGACATAGCAGTAAAAAAATGCTTATTTATTTTATGCGCAGACTATGAATGTGCGTTATTATTAGGTAGGTAAACAAGACGAGTAGGTAGTATTACTACTCTATTTATTAATCATTCCACAGATAAGATAACAGATATTATTTGCTCAGATTTAGGGATAAATTGGCATAAAAATTAACGTCATTGTTCGTGATTATCATATCTTTGCACTGTCAACACCAAAAAATCCTCCTATGTATTTACTCCTGGCAATGGCTTTTAGAAGAACCTATTTGTGTGTGATGCGATTAGCATGTAGATATTTTGATGATCATCACGCACTGCACGTTTAATGCATTTTTCTAAGTGGCGATCGTGGATCAGTACTAGTAAGCACTTTTTGCTATATAAATAGCAGTATAGTTTAGTTCAGAATTTATCTATGAATACGTTGATTACGTGTGTAATAAGCGCAATTGACACGTCTGCAAAATCTATTTGCATGTGAGCCACACTACTACTAGTTCTCAAACACCACCGCACACAGCTTTCTATCTGCAAAAATCTCCTATTAAATTGTACACATAAAAATATAGTATAACTGGTAAAACCATGCAGCAGGTTGATCAGTTTCTCCTCTCTCAGTTCAATGATACTTTTATGTATTTTTACTTCACATCAAACAAATCAACAGTGTACTCTTCTTTTAATAGAAGGCTAATCTATGCATTTATTTTTGCAAGTCGTTCCTTTTTGTCGGCGTCTATGCTGAATTAGTTACGCAACAACAACACGACAACAACGAGTTGCATGTAAACAATGGACAGCCCTCAGTCTCTCTCCGATGATAACAATATGTGATGATGACAAATGAAAATGACTAAGCCGAGCTCTTATTTTTCTCTGCACTTCTCGTTGTTTGCCAAAAGGAAAACTGGAAAGCCAAGTTCTCCACTCTCTGCACGTACCACACAAGAGACATATGCAAAGACGACTGGAATAGTTTGCTGACTGTTTCGCTGGTGAGCTTAGTGAGGCAGCTTTATTTTCAGAGAGAAAAGTCTTTGCTCGATTTTGCGTGTGTGTGTGTGTGTGGGGCTAGTTGGTGCTGCTGGTGTCAGTGTCGGGTAAAATGCAACTTTTATAGAATAACCTCACACCAAAGTCGTGTAGGTATAATAATGTTGCTAGTTTTTTTTTGGTACTACTTACTACGATGATACACACTTTTGTTCATTCCCCTCGACTCAGCAAAGTAGTAATAATAGTAGTAGTAGTAGTAAGTAATAGTAAAAATCGCTTCTTCGGTGTTGCTCAATATGACTGCTGAGTTGGCTTTGAGTAGAGCAAAACTTGATGATAATATGGGAATGTTGTTGTTGTTGTACAGGAGGTGGCTGGCAATATATAGCAAAACATACATATAATAACTGCTACTACTACTAGTAGTAGTACGACTCGACTAGCTTCATCATAATAATATAATCATCGTCCAAAAGTGCAGAGGCGTAATACCTACTTTACATTGTCGTTGTTTCGGGTCATATCATCATATTAGCAACTAGCAGCATGCTCTTATAATATGCAACACAGCAGCCATTCTCGTTTTAACATGGTATTGTTATTATTACCTATTACAAAGCTGTGCATGTAAAAAAATTTATAATTTACAAATGGATTGTCCTGTGGTAAACTTAGTTTTGTAGGAGAGAGAGAAGTGTGTAGTTTGTGGTGGCCGTTGTCCCACCACTACTTTTGCTACAATATGCCATTTTATTATCACCATCGTCCTTCCTTATGAGGATATCTTACAATCTAAATGAGAATAAAACTCATAAATAAATCCTATCACAACAAGCCATGTTTCACTTTGTTACAAAATCTCGCTTGTAAGCTTCTTGATTTTGCATGATTTGTCATTTTAGCTTTTAGCAAATTTTTATTTTGCCAAAACTTAGACTACTTTAGTCTAGTACATGTGCACTTTTAATGCAAGCGACTAATGAGCTAAATTGGCCATGTACATAAACGTTGCATGCATAAAGTAGTTTATAATTCTCACTGAAGGCAATGCAAAAGGGAGGAAAACGGTCTAGTAGAGATATTGAATTTTTGCTTTGTAGCATTCAGCTTAATTTTCAAATATTCCATTGTGGTTTTGAAGTCATTGATTTCCTTTTAATAAAGCGCAAATCGTTTTAGTATATGGAAGAGAATTAAATTAACAAATTGTTTTGTATGTATGTCTTCCTTGTGCGGTTGTGGCTCAAACTACATAATATTATGCAGTAGGCAGATGTAAAACCGCAGATTATTTCCTGTGAAATTTTTGATAGAGCTGCGGATTTTCTGTCGAACTGTTTATTTTGAACATGAAGGCTATATTACGTGCACATACACTGCTAAAGCCAAATCATTTTGATTCAGGCATACACGTCTGTCTGTCTGTCCATAATGAAAAAATTCCAAAAACTAGGTGCTTTAAGCGGTTAGCTTCAAATTTAGCATGAATAATCCTATGCAAAAATGAGCTAAAAGTGCAAAACAAGCGTGGCTTATGACATTATTGTATTAGGTCAACAAACTGTTTTAAGTCAGACAGCAGGACGCTGCCTATATACTTTCACTTTTGTTACTGTTCCTCACATAAAAGTATTAAAACTCAATTAATTAATAAATAACACATCCCTGAATTATATCCTATTGGTATACTCATGAGATTTAAAAATATGGAGCTAGGCATTTGCAATGTGTAAAAATTTTAAAGCAATATCTAAATTTATAAGTTGCTTGACTGGAAACGACAAATGAAAAATAACTCTAAAAGTAGAAACTCATACAACAACTTACTTATAGTTTTATGCTTTGGTTAACTTGTACATATACGAAAGCATAATCCGATAATACGCAAAGAATAGATTAATCTCCTTCCAAATGTATCCCAATGTTTCCAAGTGTGGGCGCAGGCATAGTTTCGTAGTCTGAATATTATAAATAAAATACAACTTACGGGATACCTGCTTCATCAATGCTAGTGTTAAGTAATTGCTAAACGTGGAGGAATTTATTTAACATTGCTTGCCAGTAGGGTATTAAAATGGTTTACAACAAAAAATAATGCCACCATAGAAAGTCATCATATAAAATGCATGTATTTTATCAGATCATTTTTGTACGCAATAAAAAAAATAATGGACACCATTATATCCTTTATGTGGACAGGTAATAAAGTGTATTCCTGCAGAGTGTAGAATCATTTGGTTGTCTTGTCGTAAAGCAAGCTTGCTTTGATAATTTAATATTAATCTTACCTACTACACCTAAATATATCTACATACAATGCGAAAAGTAAACTACGAAAGCAGCATCAAGCAAAGTTTTTTTTTCTTCCTTTTATCGTTTTATGAACTAACGACTCATCTATAATTTGGGTGATGGCTTTTTTTCGTTCGTGTCCTTCAGTTTGCTACAGAACATTTTTGCAGCTTACACAAGTTTCAGCCAGAAGGGTCCTTCAGACCATTGTCTTACTTGAAAGGGTTAGAAAATAATAGGATATAATATTCTACTATCCAGACACCAAATGCAGGCGGACAAAAGCAAGAAATTATAACACATAATAAAACGAATTATTTTTATATTTCTATATTGTAAGCTTACTATTTCATGACTACTTTAACCGCTTTGACTCTATCTCTTTACTTTCTCTGACAAATCCAGAAAAAAAAACTTTTTTCCTTTGCAATTCCTCTTTATGTCCGTCTTAGGTATGTGTATTATGCTCAAATATATCTGTTTAAGAAGGTGGAAACGCATCTAACTCTGCCGTATAAATTTGTAATTCTTCACAAAAAGTTATTCCTATTCCAGGAAAACGAAACCAAATAAAGTCCAAGAGCCTGAGTTTGGAGTTATATTATCCATTTGTGTACACCTTCCTTGGTCCTTGCATGATATCTGCCAGTCACTGTGCCACTCCACTCCCTTTATCCAACAAATAATAAAAAAATATTATACCTAGATACTCTAGATAGTTGACTGTACTACTAAAACGGGCTTTACGTGCTCTCCTTTGTTCATATTTCTCTGACTTTCCTTCTTAACAAATGTTTGCAATCGCACAGGCTGGCAGGAGTTCCACAAAACACTTGACTTTCTCTCCTGTTTCACCTGTTTTTTTTTCTTTGAGTACCAAACCAAACTAGACTTTCTATGAAATTTGTACATTAATAATAAACCAGGATACATATTAGCTGTAATTCACAAGCCAAGTCAAATGTCTTTTTCAATGAATTGTAACATGAGTTTCTAAAGCAGAAGTATTTTCCCTTCAGACAGTTATCCAGACTCCATACAATCAAAATTTTTGTATGATGGCACATGTGTATAATATGCTTACTGCCCGATATTAAGTTATGAGCTATTAAATTACTAGTGACTTGACTGGTAAAAGTATATAAAAGAGCGTAGGTAGTTACTTTTGCTCATAACTAAAATATTAAACTACTTGTGCACTGAAGCAGTCAAATCCTGCGTCGGTTAGTCTGCATTGTACCCTTTTGTCCGCAATGTACTTGTATTTTATGAAGAATTTTAATAGAGCATCAAGTATGTAAAATTGAATAGGTACCTAATAAGAATAAAACATGAAGTTATGCTACAGACCGCAGATTAACGATGACTGTAAAATCCGTCAAATTGCGCTATGAAATGACGTATGAGTTTATGATAGAAATTATTTGGTGTCTTGCAAATAACGGTGGTAAAAGCAGTGCAAACTGCGAAAGTTGCATACTGTCCCTGTCCCACCAAACTTAATAGTAAAAATCAAAAGGTAAACTTTATTAAACAAACTGGCAACTTGATCTTTTAGAGTTAGCGATTATTCTGTAATACAGTAATAAAATGAAATGGCCACTGGTTATACAATATAATCTTTCAAAATGAAGGTAGACGCTGATAATGATAATTTATATGAAGCCAATCATAGTACGTGATTTCAGGGCTGTTTAAGATAACTAATATTCTTAACGAGAGATACTAATATGTATCTTAAATTAAGACATTATTGAAATGCAAAGCAGACATCAGCAAACTGTTTTGACAGATATAGGCATTCGCAAAAGGGGGAAACAAATGGAGCCCACCTTTTGCGAGACAGTGAAAATATTTTTTACTTTGCGGATCTTCCTTCCAAAAACCAGACAATAATTGAAATGATTGCCCCAATAATAAGAAAGTAGAATACACCAGCAAGCTCACTCAGGTTAAGTTGGTCAAAATCATCCTGTGAAAACAGATATTGTTGTACAAAAGACGTTACAAAACGTAAACACGTGTCTCATTTATTTTACAACCAAAATGTTTACGCGATGCACCAAAAGGAAATTTTTAGTAGCTTACTTCATCTGCATCACCATCATCGTCATCATCCGCATCATCATCTCCACCACAGGCTCCATCATTCCACCACTTGTCAACAAGTTCTTCCATTTCACCGTTTTCTTTCATTTCCAAAATGGCAAGGTTAACTCGTTCGCTAACAAACAAAGGACATGTCGTTGAAAGTCAAAATAAATTTCAAAATCCTTCCATATTATTTACCAGCTCGTGTGCATAGTTGTCGCACATATTATGCTACAAAATGTGCATACCTCCACGGTGAATTTTTGGCTGTTGCAATGCCATAACCTTTTGTGGGACCGAATTCCTCGGATGCAACAATAAGATCACAAGGTTCTTTTGAAATCTGGTATTGAGCAGCAGGGGACTCCATAATGAAGGCAAACTCCACTACATCATTATTGAATGCATTTTACCCAGAATCAATGGTTTTTTCCTCATTTTGCATACAAACGGATAATTAGCTAATTTAACCATTTTCCAAATTCAAAAAATATCTTACAGTCTTCACCACTTCCTTCACTGCTGTCATCATCATCATCGTCGTCGTCATCATCATCGTCACCACTTTTACGGACCTTGTTAATGCCTTCACCATAATTCGGAACTGATGTGTTTTTTGATTGCATAAATTCATGCATTTGTTTGTACAAAGGATTGTCTGAACGCTTGAATTGAATTCAAACAATTTCATTCTTTCTATGATGCGTTTAAATGAAACCTCACGTTCCGCGGTAAGGACAACTGCTTATATATGAAAAATATACCTTAAAGTATTGCTCTGTGGTTCCTCCCCTAATAGCTCCATATTGAATTTCATCACTGGCTTTCACCAAATCTTCAATACTGTCGATTTCCGCTGTTATATGTTCCCCAGAATCAGCAATCCGTTGAGCAGCAAAGCTGGCAGCATACGCGGCAAGGATAATGAAGATAAATACCCAAAAGATTGCTCGAATCAGTTTCCCTGTCAAGGACCTATCGTAACAAATGTAACATTTGATGAAATGAGATCCAAAGTACTGGGACTCCCAAATTTGTGATATGTGTTTTGTGGTGGTAAGTTTTTGAGTGTTTTTGACACATATGAGTAGTCGTAAGCATTCAATTATTTCCGTCTCACTCTGGACTGCAGATGGAATCTTGACGAAGAAAGTTAAACAATCCGACGGGTCTTTTTTCCGGGGCTTTGTAATTATACTCGACTATGAGAGAGAGAATCCAAATGCCCAAGATGGCAAAAAGGGTGGCAATCCATACATAAGCATGAAATGGCAATAAAAACGTGTAAGTGGCATCGCTTTCATCCTCCTCTTCTGGTGGCTCTTTCATTATAATACTCAGTTGGAACTCTTGAAATGGTGTAGAGAAATCTACAACCTACAAAAATAACAGAAAATCTTGCTTATGAAATATTTCGCGTCTATGATGATGATGTACGCTGCATTTGCAAAATGACAGAAGCAATGAGTGAAGGTAGTGAGCGACGGGGCAAAGTGAAACTTTTGGGAGAAAGCAGACAATATATATTTTTGGGCATAGTGTGCAATACGTTACAAAAAGCTTATAGTTGAGCATTATTTTCTCATTCTTCTTCTTTACTTCAGTGTTTTAATTTTTGTTTGTTTGTCCATAACTAACGTAGTATAGAAACATATAGCATTGAATACCTTGGCTCGTGCAGCTGAAATTGTTAGTGGAGCAATCGCCAAGTCAGCTTCCTATAAACATTGCAAATTCAGTATAAATACGAACCCTTCTTCATTGTAATTCATTTTAATTTTAAGGTTAAGCATAGATAAAAAAAATATAAAAATTGTATGTAGCTGCGAGCTAACATTATTCAGCAATTCGCCAATCATTCCATTCCATCCACTTGGGTTAGAGGGGTCGATTATTCCATAAAAACCGTCTTTGACAACATGTATTTCATCTAATACGGATTATATTTTCAATCAATGATGAAAAGTAATACGTACACAAAGAAATACTAAAAATAGGATTTCTGGTCGTCGTAAGATTAAATGGAGAACCAATATAAAAAAAATCCTACATAGACTACTCATTTATATGTTTATCTCGTGTAGCACCGTGTTCATAAAGTATATAAAATTTGCACGAGTATATTCTACTGTATGAACTTGTTAAACTAATGAAGTGCGAACAGAGTAGTGTAACGTGTTTTAGATAGGGATACATCTATAATACATGCCCACCTACCTACTTACATTTATATTCCCAAATTCCCAAATCCCAGAATATTACACAATACAAAAATACAGAGATTCATCAGCTATCTTTATCATCATGCATCGCTTGGTCATTTCTAATCCTGCTTCTATAGGTAAATGGCAACTTGTGCATAAAAAAGAAACGTACGTTCCGCATCCAAAACGTCTGAAATCTTTTCAGCGAGATCCTCACAAAATCCAATAAGCTTATCTCCATCTCCGTCATCTCCTTTCATCAGATACGGCTCCGTCTATACACAATATTATCCATGCGTCATACATTACGTAAATGATAAAAATTTATCTACTTGCTACCTACAAAATTACTAAATCATTGAAGCAAATTTAATAATAACCGTTACTACTATTATAAAAATTACTGCATGTTAAATTCCAACTGATTCAAGAAACACTTTTGAGAGAAAAAAAAATGTGTAGGTACTTTCTCCATACCAGAATGCTCGTCACTCGAAGTTTCTGTTCTTGAGCTGCAACATGATGAAGTTGTACTCCCAAAAGGGCGAAAATGAAAATGCCGCAGAGCGGCAGTGAAGACGTTGACAACATTGTTGTTGTACACGTTGATACCTTCATATGTCATAAAAAACATGATTACTAAATGGCAACACATTTTTGAAAGAGGAAAGGGAATACAGTCACTTTTTACTAATATGCTTTCACTCAAATATCTATCTATACTATTTTTCATTCGTAAAAATTTTTTTCTTCGGAACACCAATTTAATCTTTTTGCCATTCTTTGTCCCTGTTTTTTACAAACCAACTTTCACTGTCTACTTTTTCACAATACACTTCTAAGAAAACAGGTATGTAAAAGGTATTCCAACTTTGTAGGTAGTTGTATAAAAATGTTTATAACTCGGTATATAATTCTCTGCGGTAGGATGCTACGTATATATATCTACCCTCTCCTCCTGCGTGACACCACCCCAGCTAAACATTTCTCATCAGACAGATAATAAAGCAAAAAAAGAATAATTCGGTTATTATGAAATTACAAAAAAGTACTTACCCACCACCAGTCTACCGCCTCAGCTACTAATGGAGAAAATACAAGCTACAATTTTTTGTTAAAGTGTTGCCAAAGGCAAGTTTACAAAATCCTTCCGTGGTAGCAGAAGCGTGTTTTGGTGCAATATGCCGATAAGACAGCATTTGGTTATCTTCATGAGCTAGAGCTTCCACACTAACCAACAACAAGCATCGTCCATTAGCATTGGGATTTACATTGTATCATCATCAGTATCGGTATTTACACTATTAAAAATATTAGTTAGTATACAGCTTCCAAGAAATGGCATGACTTCCTAGGGAAAGTAGTAATGTACGCACTATATTTTTATTAATACAACCTTGTAACTTCGTTGTTGTACGAATTTACGTACGTATTACACTGTTGCAACTATAAAGATTGTGGAGGAAAGATACGCTGTGATTTCGGTATAAAGACAATTTGGGTGCCCACATTTGTCACAAGAAAAAAGCTTCGATGAGATGAGACATGATAATAGTGTGACAGAACAGGACAGGATGCAAGTTAAATTTCACGTCAACAGCAACGAAAAAAAGCGTTTAGGGAACTGCAAATAAATTGCAGTATTACATGGGCATCGATGAAGTTTCAAAACACTATTTCTGTACATATATTATGATGCTACAGCAGCCACAGCATCTCTAAATATAATCCGGGTAACAGGAAACGGGACCGTGGATTTTTGATCTCACCACCACACGATGCCATGCTCGCTTATACATAATATTATTATTACTTTGTTTGATTCTACTACTTACTTGCTTTTAAATGGCGACACAAAACACAGAGCTTGTTCTTCTTCCTACCATAACATGAAGAAAGACTTTTGATGTTTGCGTTCCACTCCACAAAAAACGCCATGAACCTAGTAATGCCGTGTAATTTGCTTTTCTTCTTTTGTAGTGGTTTTACTACAAAGACAACTTTTTTAGCGTTTATGTAAAACATACTACGTTATTGGTGAATATATTGGCTTAAACGTATCCATTGTTTTTTTTTTTGCAGCAAATTAAGTTTATTCAATTCAACTTACTTTAACTACCACTACAGTCACATAAGTCTTTCCCGGGAAGTACTGAAACCGAAATAATACAAAATAATAGAATAGAGCGTATACACTGTTGTAGTAATTACTTTTGAGATTGGGAATTGGGACTTTGATGGAATTTTCATTGAAGCATACAATAACCTAGATCTTATACCCTTGAACTTAGTACGATTTTGTCCCATATGAAATTGGAATTAAATGAGAGCTACAAATTTTGCGTCATTTTTTACAAGTTTTTTTTCCAGTATGTATCAAGTATTGCTTACGCTTACTCTCATACATATGTATTGCTATGAATGCATATGTATCAAATTTCTAAATAGATGACAGTTTTTTCTTTTGATAATACGTTTGACTAATTGGATGCAAATCTATAATATATGCTATACAAAGTTTTCCAAAGTTTTTATAGTGAAATACACAAAGTTGATTGAAATGAAATTATGGCTTGGATGGAAACAATTAGAAACTGATGAAGACAGTGTTTTTCTTCATAATGTAATGTGGTACAGTCTCTTAGAGAAAAACATTTCATGAATTTCCTTCTTGCATAAATCTCTTTCAGGGATATATTATTGTAAGAGAAAACATTATTTTAAATTACAAGATTTAGTTTTGGGAATTTGAAAGCCAAACCAATTTAGAGAGACGTTTAAAAATATAATGTATTTGTTTTGACACAGTTTCTTTCCATTGGAATTGACGAGCTGGTGTGATGAGTAATAAAAACAGTCTATTTTTATTAGTAAATGTAGCAACTTAAGTTGATAACACGCCAAAACGGTAATAGAAACATGAAGCATTTCTTGATTCGATCGCAATCTTACGTCAAGGAAAATGAGAGATCTTTGTTCTGTAGTCTGCAAGTTTTTTTTATACTTTTTTTGTCGTTTTTTCAGCTTGAGTAGCATAAATGCTTGAAACACTATGCGAAGCTTTACAATTCGCTCTGCAAATTGCATCACATGAATGCAAACGGCAAAAAGAGAAAGGATTCCTGACAGACACTTTTTAACATGCGCGTACTACTAGAATATACATGAAATTCGCAAATCGAGCGAAAGTCATCGTATGACTATAAAGTTGAGTATATTGATTCAGGCTACAGATAAATAGTGGGGAGGCGTGTACAAAATTACACTCCCAAATTTCTCTATCTGCAGCCAAATTAATGCCGTGACCCATGCATTGGAAAAGTGTGCCCACGGCCACGGTGCAAGTGGAAGTTTAAAATATGACATGCAAAGACAGCATTATTTTCTCAGTTTATGTAGGCACAATATTAAAATATTATAATGGGGCATAAGTTTTGTGTTTAAGCCAATTATACTATTAACTCATATAATATACCAATTTACACAAGTATTGTAAATACTTACTTACGAAATGCATTGGAATTTGGCATGAGAAATTAAATAAGGACTTTTAGATACATGATATCTGGACGCCAAGAGTGAATAAAAGTGGGAAAATGACAAAACGCTAAGGAGAGGAGTAACGAAATGTGCGAGTTTTACATGGATAAGTCGATGACTACGAGGTGAAATATAATGTCATCAACGACAATTACACCACATGACATCAATCGCAAATACTAAACGTCAAGAGCATAAACACTACTACGAAGCATCACTCAGAAACTATTTTCCTCTCTTTTTCAGAAACTATTACATGTTATGAAATAAACAAAGCACGACATGTTGGAAATCTGTACTCTGCAGCTTGATTTATTGTCTTATTTGTAGAATAGAATTGTGAGTGTTTTAATTGTATTATGATCTCATTGCACAACACATACATACTAACTCAGTTATTACAAGTGTGGCTATTTATACTTGAGTCACAACATCATGAAATTCAGCAATAGAAAATTTCAAAAGAAAACTTGCATGAATATTAACTTAACCTTAATTTAACCACAGACTATCATTCTATCCAAGCATAATTTGTGAGATCATAGATCAAACACAAAGTAAAGAAAATTTCTCTCTACCATGAACCCGATTTACAGAAGCAAGATCTAGACTTTAGATAGGCAACAGTATGCTCCATTTCAAATTTTGAACCTTTCCTGCTTGAACTTTTTATTTAACTGTATCAACCGTCGTGTTATGTCATCATGACATGTGTCACTAGCTACGAAATTACTTGAAATGATTATAGAGTGGAGAATTCCCTTTGTCCATGCATGGTGGCATGTCGCATGTATTAGTTTTTGTGGAAGTGTAAGAAGAAACATTTTCCTGAATGCAAATCATTCTTTTTAAAATACATAAAACACAAGAAAACACTAATACTACATTAATTAAGTCGTTGCAGCTTATGGTTTGTGAAACATAAGCCAACAACATCAATCTTCATTTCATATTAGTTTACAGAACGGAAAAACATTAATTTCAATTTTTCACTGAAAGATTGATGGCTAGAATTACCATCATGCAAAAAAAGTGAGGATGAGGAACGCATGACAGTGAAAAGTCATCAAATTCTTCATTGTTGTTTTTTGCAGAAACCCGACCCTTTCTTTGCACACTCATTTTGACTATGAAACAAACCCAAAGAAAACATTTATCATTCTCTCATTTCCATTACTTATCTTGGACTACTTGTCCTCACTACGAGTTGGAAAAACAATTGGCAGCGTACCCATAAGTTGGAGATATGATAACCTTGCTACATGCTGCATCTACTAGTACTAACATGCATTATTACGCACGCATAGATTATAACATCACAGCTTTTTAAATGAGTTTTTCTTCCACCATGCACTAAAGCACGAGTAGATAAATTCTACTTGAAGCTGAGAAAAGAGAATTAGAGAGGCTTAGCGACTTCACGAGTCTTACCTATTTACGTAAATTACCACGAGTCCCATTCTTACACCTACCTCCCCCTATGCATACAAAATACAAAAATATTCGTGAGGACTTACGAACGAGTGCGTGTATTGCGTTGCGTTACAAAATTCATATTCCTTTAAGTTACGAGGCTGTACGCAATATTATGGTTCTCTCACTGTCTTGCCTGCCCTAGCCAGCTAGCAGCACTAGATAGAACTTTGGAGGAGACCACTATTCGTGTGTATTAAGTTTGTAGATAATCTATACACTTTTGAAAAGACACAAAGTCCAACTTTTGTATGATCCAGTGCGGGAAATAAAGTGATGATGATGATGAAGAACGAGATACTACATTTACGGTGACCATCCTACCTATATTATATAGGACAGTCTTTTATTTTGGGACTCGAAAATGAAAAATATAGGACAGTCTTATGTGTCCTATGTGTCCTATATTTTGGCCAGCGTCTTAGAAAATATCATTTTGAAAGAAACGTGGGGGTGTGGTTGGTTTCATAGGATAAAATCGAAATTTTCGCTCGCTGCGCTCGCATGTTAAGTATTTCCGTATAATATTAAAAGATGTCTCTGTAATAAACAACGTGGACACTTGTGCTACTGACTGGGTGAAACGTATATCAATAACAGACTTCACATTTTATTGCCGTCTCTCCGTAAATCATGACTTGCAATGTAAAATAGAAAACAGTCATTTTATTCAAAGCGACAACTCGATAATAAGACTGTTGTTAAAAAAATTCACTTATGTAGTTCATTTATACATTCCGTGTTCAGGTTTTTGTGATCTTGTGGTTTAGGTATGCTCAATTTCCGTCCATTCTCAATTAAAGTTCTCCAGCTGTTTTTGTGAATAAACAACTGGAACTTTCTATATAATTTTCAGTTATGTTAGCTCAAAAATGACAGACGTTTGTCTTAAATAATGAATTTAACGATTTTTGAGGAAAAGTGTTTATTGATAACGTCTAGCTTTCGACTATATCTACAGTCTTCTTCAGGACAAGCTGTCGTTATTTCTAGTTATTTTTCATGGCAGCAGCGAGCTTCATCGTCTGACTTGTCAGGACTGGTTATAATTTGATAGTACTATTATTCTTCTAAATCTTTGGAGTCTAAATCTAAATATGACGTTTCTCTTGTTTTAGCAGTGAAAATTTCATGACTTCATTCCCGTTTTGGGTTTGCAAATGATTACCAATGCCCTTGTAGACATAATTTTTGATTTTCACCTAGTTTGGCCAATAAAAGAATCCTATTTCACAAAAATGTCCTATATTTTGGTCTTCAAAATATGGTCACCATGCCATAACTACATTTCAAGTTTTTTTTCTTCTTTTGTTTCATTGCCTCTGTGTTCAAAAACTATTTTGCTTTGTATGTTGTGAGTGAGGAGCTTGTGTGGATTGCTGTATCTGCTGTTTTTTGGAAATCGTTTGTGCTCCCAAGTGCACTGACATCCTGTTGTACTTTTACATGCAATCTTGTGGTCGAATCTCTGCCTGAATTATTGTAAAAACTTATTCAGTTCAGATACTCGTGTCGTCGTGTACTCGTGCACTCCAAAGAAATGAGAAAGAGATGCAAGAAAAGTCCTGTCAGTTCCATTACACTCTCGTAATTTGCAATGATTCGATTGGAAAGAGAAAGTATGACGGAGTGTGAAAGAGTTTTGATAAATCCGATGATGTTTTTGTAAATAAAAAATGTTCATAATTTATTTAGTTTTATGGTTTTCCCACAGTTTATGAACGTGAAAGCTACCAAACGAATCTTTCATAACTGTATGCAATCACTTCCAAGTTCCAATTGGAATAGTTTAGTGGTTCTAACTGTAGGCATTAATGTATATATGTAACAATCGCCATTTTCATTAAAAAGAAATATGTCTTTTATGCTACTTTACCGCACACGGTTGCGAATTTTACGGTGGTGAGGAGGTTTACCGGCTTGTCCGTCCACTGACATTGACACTCGTTAATTAAGCATCTTGTCCAACAGCCAAGTTTAAGTAGCGTGAGATAATCCACTTATCCATGTTTCGTCACCTATCGATAAGTTAATTGGCTTTGGAGTTTATGGTGTCGTGATCTCCAAGTTGACGTGCGTTTTGGAATCATGGAAGGTTTGGAGAAATTTGTGAACTCACTCGAAGATGGGTTGCACACATCGTTTCCAACTGGTGAGAAGCAAGGCAGCCAATCTTCCAGCAGTTCGGGGGGTAGCTCTAATGGAATTGGTGGAGGGTCAAGAAACAGCGTTATGTTCAATACCAGCCTATTTTCTCAAGCTGCAGTTTCACAGCGTTTTGTCAACGCTGAGTATTATATGAGCCCACCTGTGAAAGAATTTGACAATATGCATTCGGAGTTTCGGAATAGTACCGTCAAAAAGGTTCCAGTGATTAGAATTTTCGGTACTACTTCTGCAGGTGGGTAACAACTGTCCATACTTGGATTTAATCATGTCAATAATATCTAGAGTGCAACGAAAATGTTTTCTGTAGAAATGGCAAGTGGCATGTATTGAATGACATAATTTGACACATTGGTATTCATGATTTTGATTGTCATTTCAGGTCAGAAAATGTGTGCCAATGTTCATGGAGTGTATCCGTATGTTTCCATTTTGGATGACGAAATGATGGATGGGTTTGAATACAGGATTTCCACAGCTCTTGATAATGCAATAAATGATTCCATAGGTGCCAATTATAACAAAAGTGGACCAGCCTATAAAAGTAATCCTACACAACATGTGTTCAAAGCAATTAAAATAGTTGGAAAGTAAGTCATTGTTGCATGCATTCACTATTGCTATACTATTCTTATTTATATTGATTATTGGTTCAGAATTTACTTAGTTAACAAGCTGATTACTTTTGCATTTAGAACCTTCTATGGATATCGATCTAATAGCGAAGTGTTCGTCCGAATTTTTTTCTATAGTCCATCAATTTTGAAAAAAGCTGTGGATTTGCTGCAGGTAACGCATTGTTTCGAGCATGAAAAAAAAAAGATCCAATGCATGAAATTATTACAAATATAAACATTTCAAATAATTTACAATATCCAACTGCAAAAACATCATATTTGTAGAACGGAAAAGTTTTGGGACGATACATCCAACCGTACGAAGCCCATATTCCATACTTGCTACAGTTCATGATAGACTATTGTCTGTATGGAATGAATTACGTTCATTATTCAGCAGTGAAATTTCGAAGAGGCTCAAAAAATGATACCACAAAGTATTCAGAGGAGATTCGTTCTTGGTCGCAGAGTAGCACTTCCTCAACAAATGGTTACATTGACCCCGACTCTATTCAAGAATCATTATTAGGTCCTCCCCAGCTTAGTAAGCTCACTTTTTGTGAGCTGGAGGTTGATGTACTCGCAAGTGATATTATTCTGGAAACAAAAGTAACAGGTATGTGGTTTCTTTGAAATTAACAGTTTTGTAATAGTAATATTTTACGCGACGATTTTTCATTCTGAGTAATAATAGGTATGTTACTTTGATGTACAAAATCATTTCACTATAAGAAGTGTGTACAAATTAATTTTTTTGATTGAAGTAAAAAGAGGTAATGTGGGTTCCATTTTTATAACTCCACCTAATAGAAAAGACAATGTCAGTAAATCCGGGCATTGATTCCATCTGGAAGGATGAGCTTGAAAGGCGGCGCTTGCAAGGCGTAGAAAATTGTTCCCAAATTACAATACCTGAAAGTCAAGCGCGGTCCGAGGCTCCATCAATGTACCCTACGGAAGCAAAATACTTGCAGATTTTGAATGGAAAGCTGAAAATATTCTTTGAAAATAACGATGTAAGTACATAATCGCAAGTATTTCGGGAAAAAACAAAATATTTGGAATATTGCAGCACTAAATTTTATCTAAACGATCTAGGAGTACATGCCTGAAGAGACGGGTAGCTTGTCGTGTATGGATAATTTATACGCTGAAGACGCCGATAAAATTCATTCCTCTCAAGTCTTGAATCATTTATCTGGCAAAGCCATCAATGAGAGGGATTCAGAGCTTAGTATTAACTTCTCGCAGGATGAGTTTATGCAGCTGTTAGTAAAAATGGCAGAGAATGCCGTACAAATAGACGATAATGAAGTGGTTGATGATCCTTTTGGAAACATGATCAATGAACATAAAGTGACCGACAATTTTCCTGCCGATAGTGAAGTGAATGAGGACGAGGATATTTGGGATGAATTGAATACTTCCATTTTGGAACAAATTGCAGACTCTGAAGTTTCATCAGAATCCCGTCCCGAGCCAACAATCATGCAATGTGATGGACAAACCGCTGACTCTGATAGTAATTCCGACGACAATGTTCAAACGCAGGGAGTTAGTAAAAAGGAAGCCGTTAACATAAAAACACGGTTGCAGGCTAAAGTGGGTAAAGTGCAAGCAAAGGGGCCAAATACTACTAGCAAGACTGTTGCCACTAATAAACAGCAGCCTGCCCGAAAAGCCGGCAGAAATTCTACCAGTCATCAAAGCAGCCCGGCTAATACCGGTCGGCTCTCATTGACAATTCGTAGAAAGTCAAGGTCACAGGAAGTTGTAAAATTAGGATCAGAAAGTGCTGGCACTTCGACAAGAAAATCAGTGCAAAGGAGATCAAGATCAGTATCAGTAGATCATGACAGAGAAGAAGAAGAAAAAGAAGAAACCGAAAATATACAGACACATTCAAACTCTAAGGGCAATAAGATAGGAAAAGCCAAAAAACCTGAAGTCTCCAGACCTCTAACAAGAAAGTGTACCATAAAAAATCACACTGGACCAGAAAAACCTCGTTCCGTCAAAGCCAGCGTACCTCCGTCCAACTCTAAGCAGTTACATTCTACTCCAAAGAAAAATATTAAGGAAGCAGGTAAAGAAACAGGTGTTTCAACAGTGAAAGTGAAAGATTATGTTTTAAAAAAAGAACCCATTATTTGTTTGCAAAAAATTGATGCAGATCCTTCAGTTGTGGCAAAACCAGCACTTTCAAAACCGCAGCCGAAACGATTGCGTCGTAAGCCCCGACGATTAGTGGAAGACGAGGATGAATGTATTCAAAGCACGCCGAATGAAGTTGATGAACATGCGAGGGATGACACGACAGAAGGAAACGAAATGGAGGTGTCAGAAGAACTTTCCCAGAATAAAACAAACAAATTCAAAGGAAAGACTACAAAAAAAATTTCTGTCAGCAAGAAAGTATCAGAAAGTGAACCTGTCGCTGGTAACAGCAAGGAAATTTCAATGGAAGTAAGCCAGGTACGGACAAAGCGAAGCGAAAAGCCAGAACTTCCAGTGAGACAACGCAAGAGCTCGCGTGTCTCACCATCTTTAGAGAGAAAAGCAGAAGCAGTTAAAAACGAGACAACGGCTATGCATTCTCATGGAAAAGTACCAAAAGAGGAGAAGATTAGTCAAAATGGAATCAAACCGCTGGCGATTATTAAAAAGAAAAAGAAAAGAAAAATTGTGGTGATAGCAGAGTCAAACTCTTCAGATAACAACAGCCCTCCGCTTGAGCTTGCTGATAACTTGAAGAAATCTAGCAAAATCGATCAAACTAAATTAAGCAAATCAAAAGCCGACTTGCAAACCATTGATGACAAGGTTGTTGATGAAAGCGTTTTGTCCGGACGAGTGCAACATCAATCGGAAAATGTAAAATCGTTACTTGAGGAGACTCCAAAGAAAACTGTGGAAGATACCGAGGTCCAAACACGTATGGAGGCCGATGAAAAAGATCATTGCAAACCATCAACTTCAGAGTATTTGGAGGCAACTTCAAAGGAAAAGCCAACGTTGCCGATAAAGAAAAAACGGTTTCGTCTTGGAATTTCAAGAAGCTGCAAAAGTACCGTAGCGCCCACCGCCTCTCCGTGTCCTCGGACGGAGACACTAGAACCGTTAACTGTCATTGACAAAGACAGTAAAGCATGTGACAACTCTTCCAAAGATATATCAAAAGTTGAACCTAGGAATAAACAGTGCGAGGACTCTAAGGCTGTACCTCCCGTTCAGAAACGTTTTTCTGATATTGGAATCATTTGCAAACCTGCTAATGAGACCACTTCATCACAGACTAATACTCAGAAGAAAGAATTTTTGGATATTGGAATCGTCTGTAAACCCACCAACAAATCAACCACGTCACAGACTGATACCATTAAAAAAGAATTCTCGGATATTGGAATCGTTTGTAAACCTGCTAGTGAGTCAACCAAGTCACAGACTGTTGAAAATCTTACATCTAAAAAGGACGCTTCTGTTTCAGCTCAACCAAAAATGCTGGAAAACTCTTCCCAGATTGAAAACTCATCATCAACAAGCAGAGTGACTCAAACAGACAAAAAGCAATTGGTAACAGTCGAGACGCAAACGGATGCAATTGTACCTCTTTGCCTTTGCCAATGTACTTGTGTCATAAAAGCTAAAACTGATGCTCCTGTTGATATTCAAGATGATTTAAAGCCAGTTATGGAAAGTAAAAGAATACAGGTGAATGCTGTTGATATGATTACACATGCAAGATCAGCAAGGTTTACAACTCCGCAGGGTAGTAAAGTTAGGCGGACAACATCGCCATCAAAAAGCCCTGAGAAACGGAAAACGCATCATGAGAGTCCTAGTAGGCGTCACACGATAAATACCACACCAACTCCATCACATTCATCTCGTTACTTATCTGCACTTACATTAAAATCTCCCACTAGTCATCATAAATATCGAGGTCATGGCAGAGCCAACCTTTCAACTCCAAAAAATGGAGGAGGAGAACCTCCAAGTCAACTGAGCAGTCAGGAAGAGGTGAAGAATAATACTCCTCCATCCCGCGAAACCAGGGAAGGGTATCTAATTAATTCTTTTCGTGCTGCATCAAATTCACCCAAAAAACGCTCCTCTCGTATTAAGCTAAGAAAATTGACAGTGAAATCCAAAAATGAAGATACTGTAGACGTACAGGTCAAGCCAAGCGCAACAGATCCTGAAATAGAGGTTGTTCCCTCTCCTTCTATCGAAGATGAAATGCTTTTAGCAATGGAATCATCTGAGGCTGACGATTTGTCTGTGAACAGCATATATGAATATGAGGAGGAAGAACCGTCTGTACCCAATGTGGGGTCACCTGTAGTATTACCATCGCAAGAAATTGAGGAACTCTCACAAGCGTCACTTACCTCGTTTCAAATGAAACGAATCAAATCAAAACACCGTTCAAAGAGTAGATTGGCAAAGAAAAGAGCTGCAAATTTGGAAGCTAATATGGGCATTCTAGATATATTTGACCTAGAATATGAACCATTAAAGCATCCAGCATCCTATAAGTCTACAATCAAATGGTTGGAAGCTGAGAGAAAGCAAATACTGATAAGAAGAACAAATGCGGATAAAGATCCTGAAATTGACGAAGAATCAAGCGAGGAAGAGTGTTTACCTCCTCCTGTGAAATTATTTGGTTGTGGCTACTTGACTGACAATGAGGATTCAGACTCGGAAGGAAATGTCGGACATCTAAGTGGCAGCTTGAGCAATGATGGGGACAGATATGTCATAAAACCCTTCACTCCTCCAATATTTGACGTTTCAACTCCCAGGAATCAAACATCCTCTCAGGATGGAAGCATATGCTATAGTGGAACCCCGAGATCGATTTTACGCCAAACTGGAAGCGCACGTAAGAGTAATGGAAGGATTTCAAAACGAAAAATAAGATGGGAAGACGAAGAACCTAGCAGAACAGACAAAAAGATTAAAACAGACCTGGATGGTATCGTAGCATTGAAGACGGAAATGGTGGACGATGACGGGAGTCCTTCATCCTCATTATTCACCAATGGGACATTAAACAAGACTATGGATTCAAGTGAAATTGACGGTCTAAGTTTTAAAAACGCGTTAGGCTTGGAAAACAGCATGTCTAACTTTCAAGATGTTAAGGCATTGCATCAGGTATGCATACAAGTATTATACCTAATTTATGCATGAAGAAATCAAATAGTTTTTTGATAACATTTTACGTAAACATACCTTGCTATAAATTTTTATATATTTCTCCAGTGTCAATTTCTGACCACAATGTGTGTTGAGGTTCATTGTGCTTCCCGGAATGAGTTACTTCCGGATCCAACCGTGGATCCAGTAATGGCCATTTTTGTTCTAATATCAAACGATTACCCAGAAGGTTTTCGAAAACCCAAAGAACATTTGTGTAAGCTTGTATACATGTTTAATATAACATGAACTTTCATTTAATTTGAACCCGTTGGGTTAAACAATATTACTGATTCCCGGTTTTTTTAACTATTTTAATTTTCCCTGTCAGATCTTTTAATTTTAGAAGACAACGCTGAAACAGCAACGACGACAGAAAGCGAATTTAATCAGACAACTCGAGCTTATTCCACCGAAAAAAAATTGCTAGATGCGTTCGTTGCACTTGTTCGTGTATTGGATCCAGATATTATGGTTGGCTATGAGGTTAGTTAAAATGTCAAATATTAAAATATAGGATAATCGCATTGAATGATTTTTAGTCGACCCTATATTACTGGATATATAGTTTGTGATCTAGTTGTCAATAAAATAAAACATCTTTCGAATTTCCATATTCCAGATTGAAAAAGCTTCATTTGGATATTTGATTCAACGGGCACTATATTTTGGGATGGAGCTTGCGGTAGAGTTGTCTCGAGTTCTGCCCGTTGTTAGGAAGGACGGTGAGAAAGATAATCTGTTTCGAAGTAAAGAAGAGTGGAATGGAACTATAGGTGGCCGCATTGTATTAAATCTGTGGCGATTACTACGGCACGAAGTAAGCCAATTAAGCAGTTTGTTTATTTTTATATAGTTTTATTTACTAGTAATGGAATAATGAAATGAACTAACAACATGAATGTAATTTACCCCAAGATTGCTGTTCAAAGCTACACGTTTGAAAATGCAGCATATCATATTTTACTACGCCGAGTCTACAAATTTTCTCGTAAAACCTTAACTGATTGCTGGTCACAGAAAATGTCTCGGTAAGTACATGCTGAGCATAATATAAGTGAAGCCCTATATTATACAATCATGCATGTATGACATGTGTAAAAAAAATATTGGTTATCTAATTAAATAGGCACAAAGTCATTCAGTATTATATGGTCAGAGTCAAAGGTGTGATACAGATCATGGAAAAATTGGATTTAATCAATAGAACTTCAGAACTTGCACGGTTATTTGGAATACAATTTTATGAAGTTCTCTCTAGAGGATCACAGGTTTGAAGCAATAAAACATGAAATAATACTGATTGACGCGCTTTACAAAATATTCCGAAAGTAATTGAATTTTTATCTTTTCAGTTTCGCGTAGAATCAATGATGTTGAGAGCAACAAAACCATTAGACTTGATTGCACCGTCCCCAACTGTGCCACAACGAGCAAAGATGAGAGCTCCTGAATATCTGCCATTGATACTAGAACCACGTTCAAAGTAGTCAATCAAATCTTAAGCTCCGTTAGTTAATATTAAAATTAATATTTTAAATTACATCCCGATGTACAATTTGTTACTTTCCCTGTAGCTACTATACAGATCCCGTAGCAGTTTTGGACTTTCAATCGCTATACCCCTCGATGATGATAGCATATAACTACGATTACGCATCTCTTTTAGGACGGATAGAACATTTAGGAAAGTAAGTTGTATTTGCATTGAAAAATCGTGTTGGTCCCGGGCAGTTTTGCATCGGTAATTTTTGTATTTTGGATTGTAAAATTTATCCTATGTTTTATAGACTGGACCACTTTCCCCTTGGTTGTCTAGAACATTCAGTACCTCCAGCAGATTTATTAAGACTGAAAGACCATATTCACGTGTCACCTGCGGGTATTGCTTTCTTGGATAAGTCAATTATCAAAGGTGTACTACCTGAAATGCTTGAGCAGATTTTGGACACTAGGCAAATGGTAAAAAGGGCAATGAAAAAATGGAAGAAAGAGGGTGCATCTCTTCAAAAAGTGTTAGACTCTAGACAATTGGGCTTGAAACTTATTGCAAACGTGACGTATGGTTATACATCAGCCAACTTTTCTGGAAGGATGCCATGTGTTGAGGTAAGCTTTTTATCTTGTTTTTGCTACAACTTGTCAACAGAACAATGAAGTAATTACTTTGGATTATTTTTTTGTTGGGTAATCAGCGTGAAAAAGGTGTAGTTTCACTGCAATTAATATCTCAATGATTGTGACGTATCCGTTTATTTTTTTTCTTATAAATCTAATTGATTGGTTGTTCAGATTCTGGAAAAGACCCTTCATGTTTTGTTTACCCACAATAAGCCTGAGAAAGTGGAGCAGTATGTCTCGTCTCAGTTTCAAAAGATATGCCAGGGACGTGTTAGTATGCAAGATTATGTATTCGCTCGTGAGTTCCGAGGAAGACAGGGTTATAAACCTGCTGCTTGCGTCCCATCCCTTGAGATTGCCAAGTGAGTATGCGTTTTGTTTTAGGTTTTAATCATTTTCAGATAATTTCTTAATGTATTTACTTCCTCTTTTCTTCAGGAGACTTTCTGAAATCGACCCTCGAGCGGAACCTCTGGTTTCTGAAAGAGTTAAATATGTGGTCATTTACGGAAACCCTACCCTTCCACTCATAAAATTAGTTCGCACACCTGAAGAGTACCTTAGAAATCCCACCTTGCGACTTAATGCTCATTATTACATTGAAAAGGTCATTATTCCAGCATTAAATAGGTGTCTCATTTACGCTGGCTTAAACGCTATGAAATGGTAAAATTATTTTTTTCATCAGTATTTCCGTCAGTACTTCTTCATTAACTCTTTTACAGTTTTCAAGATTATTATTTTTGCAAATGATATTTTCAGGTACCTGCAATTGCCACGAAAATATTTAAGAAATGTTTTGGATCGAAAGGCGAAAGGGCAGGGAACGCTAGATGATTATGTTCTTCACCAAAACTGTCTCAGATGCGATGGAAGGGCAGAGCGCGGATTATGCAACAATTGCTTGTCTAAGGAGAATGAAAGTATTATTTATCTGCAGGAAGTACTCAGNTGAAAGTATTATTTATCTGCAGGAAGTACTCAGAAACGCCGAGTCAAAACTGAATTCATGCATTGAGGTATAAAAACAATGTCTTGTATTTACTTCCAATTTTTTAAAAATGAAACTTGCTTGTATCTAGTTTATGAAAATGAAACCCTCAACTTGTACATTTTCCTGTTTTTAGATTTGTAAAAACTGTTCGGGAGAAACTGGTCGCTGCGTAAGCATTGACTGTCCTGTATTACATAAACTGACAAGATATCAAAGGGACCAAGCTTACATGAACAACATTAAACGTGAACTAGCGAACTTGGAAAATAAAGAACTAGATTGGTGATCAATCTTATCCGTGTGATAATTATTTATTTTTAAACGATGGACTTGATCAATTTTTGTGATATCTCAGTAATACGTTCTGATAACAATGTTTAGATCTAAAATATTGTCATTTACTGATTGCGATTATGGTTATGATTTACTATTAACTTTTACATTAGCTTAAGCCTTAACGTGTTTTGTTTTTATTATGTTTTTGATTACAAGTGTGTCATTATATATAATGACACTTTATAATATAGAGATAAATACGTAGGGTAGTAAAAGCAGGAATAAATTATATTAAAAACAGCAGTACAAACACCAAAATTACAACAGTACATTTTTAAAATTTATTCCTGCTTTTACTACCCTACGTATTTATCTCTATATTATAAAGTGTCATTATATATAATGACACTTTATAATATAGAGATAAATACGTAGGGTAGTAAAAGCAGGAATAAATTTTAAAAATGTACTGTTGTAATTTTGGTGTTTGTACTGCTGTTTTTAATATTGTAACACTTAACGAATTCGTCCATATGTCCTTCAATGATAAAAATTACATTTGTCCTTGGTTCACATATTAAACTATAACGTTTACATCACAGATCGGCTTCGTACTTTTTTTCACATGTGCATACATATACATATAACATATCTAACATAGTTACTTTACAATTCTGATTTTTTTGTAAATACAAAACTCATAATAACACGCATATATCTGTGTAAACCATACATTAGTCAGTTATAATGCGCGTTTTTGTAAACAGACTGGCTGTTGTACTTTTTTCATCTCTTCTGTCACTCTTTTTTTGTGTGTCGAATGACGCCAGCACATCACCAATTGCCTCTACCACTGCATGATTATGACTTTTCTCTGTCATGCAGTCGCCAGTCTACTGCTCAAGAGCCATAGACTCAAGATTGAGTTTTGATTGTATGAAAGTGCTACTTGTAGGTTGATGAAATGCTTTTTTGTTGGTTTGCAGTGTACAATTTACACTCTAAACCCACGACAATACATCTCTCTGGTCTCGACATTTTTTTCACCCCAACAAGATGGAAGTCGAGAAATGTAAATATACATTATCTCAACATACTGAATGAATGTTGGAACCCTTTACAAGATAATATGGCAATAAAATGAGTAATGTTTCATGATTTTGATTCTTTTATGTCTCGAATCTAAAATGCCTCCTGAGAAGATAAACGATAAGATTAACGTCTACAGTCAACAAGGTAGACTCTACACACGTCCTTCTTATTTAAAAAAAAATAATCGCATGCACCTTAGATAAAGTTTTTCATCCACTTTGCCTTTTTGCTTCAACCTTCATGTTTTTGTTCATGAAATCACAACAATCATGAAGTAGCGTTTTCTAGTATTTTGACTACGTGTCTTCTAATACGTAGACTAGGCTGTTATTTTTTTGGTGGGAGGCAATACGTAGAAGCATTTAATTATCATTATTAATATTAAACCCCTTCAATTTCCACTTAATAGCAAATGTTTCGCCAAAAAAAGTTCTATGCATTTGCCTTACTACTTTTTAGACATAGTAAAACCGTGTGGAAGAATCGCCTGGGAAAAACCAATTAAAAAGCATCGGTTTTACATGTTATTGTTCTCATTATCAAAAAGAATTATTACGAATGTATCTGTGCTGCGCTGTTTGTCTGCCATGAGCTTGACGAATTGAACACTAAATTGCTCAGATTATACTTCGTTTCTTTTCCATTAAATGATGTGTAAATCTTTCATTCGAACGGGCATACCTATAGTTTAGAGAGTAAAATCTATATGCACCATGTACTTTGGTCCAATTTGAATGAAAATATTGCAATATTCCCTTTGACTTCAAACTTGAAATTTTAAGATTAAGAAGTTCTCCGCAAGCATATTCTACTCTTGCTATTTTAGTAAAAATTATTACTCGCGCTGTTGAAACAAATTGGCTTTTCGATTACTGTTTTCCTGCAACTAGATAAAGTAGTAGAAGAATTAATTATCATTAGCGTAGCCAAATCCTTATAGTATTTACACCTGGAAATTATATCCATATGCGTCATGCTGGCCAGGACAGTGAGAAATGTTTTTCTTCATCTGAATTTCTAGTCAAGTTAATGGAAATATAAAATATGACATAATATTTGGGTTTTGGGTGCTGAACATTTGATACAAAGTCTACCGGAGAGACTGACGGACAGACAACCATTTTCCTTGTATAGGCTAGTCAAATGGGAAAATTTATTTTGTCTCCATATAGGTATCTTAATTGGTTTCAAATTTCATTCAGTCTCGGTTTACAAATAATATAATTTTTAACATTGAATCGTGCATGAACTTATGTTATGGATGAAGATATTTGGTTTGCAACTATTTGAATAATGAAACTGTTATTTTTCGTTTTATGTGTGAAATGCATTTTTGAAATATGATGTGAATATTGAATTGTTAATGGAAATGATGACTGAAACTTCAAGGTCAAGAGAAACCTCTATATTAAACTGAACACAATTCCATCCATCCAGTTCAAGCGCAAGCGTAGCGTGTAGTGCTTTCCATACTTTAATTTTTGGGCCGTCTTCATGGGTTCTTGACAAACTTAATGTCGAGCAATAGTTTATCAACAAATGGGGCAGTAACATTAGCACAAAATAGTATTCCTATATACTATCTGACGCTTACTTATATTACCCATTACCGGTTACTTTTTTTTTGTAGCTTATGTTGCACAAAGTCATTTTTTACCTCGTTGCATATACGCATCCAATTGTAAATATGGGATGATAATGTACCCAGTACCTAGCCAAAATGACATTGTGCAAGTACAAACGCCTGGGCAGTGCATATAAATAAATGAGTATGAGACCCATCATATTATGAGTTCTGCATTGAAAATAAACTCCGGCAACACGACACGATTTCACATGCATTTCGTTAGACAAACTGATTTTCATATAACATCTCATAGCTCACGTGTGGCTACAGTGGATATTATTATCGTTCTCGGCTAGTCGTGGAACGGAGTTCATTGCGAAACCGTTCAATGTGAGTTTCCTCTGTCATTCCATCTTTAATATACGCACACTTCCATTTCATACTTTTATAAAGAACTTTTATCTAAAATAACGACACCAAACGAAGGAAAAGGTCATAATATTTTTGAGCCAGAGGTGACAATTCGTTAATAAAAATGGTTAAAGGGTGAGTAAAAGAGTGCAACTCACACTTATCACATAAGTTGATGATTTATTACATTGCTTTCGTGTGAAGAATTTTTTTTCTAGTGGGTTTTCTGCTTGCCATTTTCAGGGATGAAACAGCATCTATAAAATTTCATGTCAATGGAGTGGAACACTCTAGTAAGTTGGCATTTAAGTCGAAAATAAATAGTAATTTTTAATGTAATAATAATAATAATTTACACGGTTTTCCTACAAAGTTGGTGCTGGAGATAAAGTAGGACCCAAAACTGTTCTTGCTGATTATATTCGAGATGTCGCCCATCTCAAGGGAACAAAGATTATGTGTAGAGAGGGTAATGAAAAAAACTTGCAAAATATTGGTTGTAACAAACGGTTTCCTAATTTATAATCTTCAAAAATATTCTATTATAGGCGGATGTGGAGCATGTTTGGTTTCGGTTAAAGTTATTGATTCCAATACCGGGTCAGAGGTTATCAAAAGTGTCAACTCGGTAAGTAAGCCAACCCAAGAAATAATCTGATTGTGGTTAATCAAAATCAAACATGTTTTAAGTTGCCCCAAAAATGCCCTTGTATTTACTTGAGCCAGTTTTTAGAAACTTTGGGCGATGGCTTTTGAAAAAAGAAGAAATTTTGAGTATGTTCTTCATTTTTCTAGTGTTTGACTCCTGTATTGAGTTGTGATGGATGGGATGTTTCCACTGTTGAAAGACTCGGGAATAAGCATGAAGGATATCATGTTATTCAAAATAGGATCGTCAATTTTCACGGGACGCAGGTAATGTTTTTGGAAATTTGTTATAAAAGATATTTACCTACCTGTGTCCATGTCCATTTGACAATTCACTTGAAATAATAATCTTAATATTTTTATCGTAGTGTGGCTACTGTACTCCAGGAATGGTCATGAATATGTACAGGTAATAACAAAGAATACGTCTTGAAAATTAGTATTAATGTAGTATATTATTTTTTAGAATAGAGTTTGTATGCTCAAGCTCAACATACCTCTAGAAAACTGACTATTTTAAAGATTTCATTATACAGTCAGCTCATAAATTAAGGACGTACTTTAATATTCTTAGTATCATTCTTCAAATAAGTTGACGATGACTTAGCATTTATTTGATGTGCTATGATGAAATGTAATGTGCTTGTTAAATATACTCAACAGTTTGCTCGAGAAAGACAAGAACATAAAAATGGAAGATATAGAAAAGAATATGGACGGGAACATATGTCGATGTACAGGGTA
>JAHZMZ010000171.1:0-34206 GCA_027743805.1 Lepidocyrtoides sp. E14
TCTGGTGTAAACGCAACTTTAGGCAGATCATACTGAGACCGAGACCTACTCAAATGATGAAAATGGTAGGAGTTGAGAAATACGCAGGTTTGGCCCTGATCACCTCGACATTATTATTTTTAGGCACATGTTATTTTGTTCAAGTGAAGGCACTGTCAGTGCAGATATACTTTAAATAATGATAGTGCATATAGTGCGGTTATACTGGTTTACCTGATTTGAAAGGCAGAGAGATAGAAAGTTTCTTTTCAGCTTTGTTTTTTTTCTATCGAGATCTTAACATTAACTGGGATGAGGTACGCAGTAAAAACTACACTGTGGCATGGGACAACCCAAAGTTGTGATTTTCTCAATGAACATTCTGCCGTGTGTATGCTAGAGCAGAAATCTTCTGAAAAATTTGCATGCCAGACGTACCAGAATGATGGTGAAGATTGCTTGAGAAAAGTTTTCGGGCATGAATGGGAAATGTGGGAAACCGGTCGGCCGGGTCGGCTCACATGAGATAAGCATTTTGTCGTTGTACATAAAAATCTTTCAACATATATATTGGTACATAATATATGCATGTACACATGCATGCTAAAAGAGATACCGAGCAAAGGCGAAGGCTGCAGTCGATGATGATCCAACCTGTCTCTACACAAGGGACATGATGTACGTTATACGTTTACGACTCTTTGTGCCGCATAGAAAATGTGAAATAACTGTAGGCGACTGCTTGTCTTTTGAGACAAAATTTGAAAGAAAAGAGATTCAATTCAAGTCAATATCCTCTTTCTCCACCTACTACTGACTAAATATAGGAAGGACGAAAATCATATTACTGGTGGTACTGCTATCAACGGACGTATTTAGACACCAACGAAAAATGAATGAAAAGCTTTTTTTTGGAATAATACGTCTTACATAGGTGCATACCCACATTCCTTTCAAGGGCAAAATTCTTTCGTATTTACCTACTCTACTACGCTTTTAGATCCGACTGACTGCAACACTGCAAAGGGATTTTACTTGTACATATTTTAAAATATAATATTTTAATTATGAAGCGCATTAAGGGTTCATTCATCATAAGTAATTCTGCTGTAATTTTCACTAAACTTATGTCAATCAATTTTTACTTCCATTGACTCACATGTATTGCTGTTCATATTTTGAGATTTCAAGAAAAAAACGTCAAGAGACTGGCAGTGAAAAAAAATCTATCGAATTTTATATTGCATAGCTTTAGCTTTGCTTTATTTTGCCAGTGCATTCAGCTGACTTGAGAGGATTTGAATTTGGTCTCGGATTCAATTCCCTTGTAACATCTTGAGATGATAGTTGTGTATCGGGCCGGAATGACTCTTGTGATAAATCACGTGGAAGCGTATGGTATAAATAAGTTGAAGTTGAAAAGAAAGATTCGGTTTAATATTGACATTGTTGGGCGAATACGGACATGACAAAGTTGATTTTTTGAGAGCAAAGTTGATTTAAAATAATTTAAAATCATTGCTTATGCATTTAGATTGTTACTGGAAATTATTACATTTTATCTTTTGCTTTCTGATAATGGGTGGAAGGAATAGAACGAAAATTCGGATTGAAAGTTACATGGTCAGTTTGCTCTTTTTTTTGCAAATTATAGCAAAATTTTATTATGAATCCAATATGCGTTCTTTCTCCAAAAGTTTAGATGCCAACCAGTTGGTCTAGGCATGTAAAAAATGTTTTGATTGAATTATGCTGATGTGCTCTTTTATTTTGTTTAGTTTGGTTTGTTTAAAAAAGTACTGGTAGCAAAGATTACATAGGGGAAGCACTTGAAACTAAAGACAAAACCAAGAAAAAAGAAAAACCATGTTAAGTATTCTGAAGAGACTTGAACAATATTTTTGTTTCTGGTGTAAACTTGTTGATTTATTCATGGAAAAAGTATTATAGTCTTTTCACTTTTCAATTTTGAGTTTTAAAATACATGTGTGTAATCCAAGGACTTGGATCAAACTATTCATGCTCCAACCAACGGAGTTTCTTCAGTTTGTGACGGAATGGCGGTAGGAGCAATGCTCGATGCTTTATGCCCAGTAGTTTTCTTTTTCTTTGAAGTTCTACCCATTATGCCTGTGTAATTTCTGAACTTTTCTGTCACAAGGGCTAGGAAGGCTGCTATGCACTTAGTGGGTGGTAGACAAGGGCCAATTGATACAAGCAGTCTATATTACGAAAACTGACATACTCAGTTCAGTTGATAAAAAATAAAAACTATTCTTCGTTTTGGTTCTAGTAACTTTTTTTTGTCACGTACAAAGGATTTTTTGTGCAGGCCATTTCAAAATCCTTTAGTGTGATCTGTCCATCTAAAAAGTAGGAATTTTGCAATGCCTAATTATAATAATTATGGTTTAACACAATGAACCTATATGAATGAACCAGATTTGAGCAGCCTCACCTCGATCGGTATCTAAATTTAAAAAAAAAAAATTTTTTTTGAAAATTACACACCCCAATATACAAACGTATTTATAGCTGCATATTATAAAACTTAGCATATCAGCAAGTAAATTTACGTACCCAGTTTCTTAAGAACTGCATGGTGAAAGAAGGAAGAAGAAAACATGCAGACAAACTTTAACATTTTAACCGTGAAATAATGAAAATATTATATAATTGTGCATCTTTTATGCATAAAACTACAATTCACTAGTAATTCACCAATTTCCACAATATCCCTTTCACTTTCATCTAAGTCGCCTGCGTCAATACCATAACCTGGATAGATACAACCCTTTAAACAATGGTGCAGCTCCTCTCTAGCCAATCCACCGTCTCCATTCATATCGTAACTACAAAAACCACGAAAAGTAAAAAATAAATGGTTAGATCAAGACTCCGAACAAGGTACACTGAAACATACTGTAATAGCTAATTTTTCATAAAGGAAATGCAATTAAATAGCGATATGTACATATAATAGCAAAATTCTATCAGTTCTTCGGTAGTGCCTCTTATCATCGTCGACAATCCTTTGGTCCATTCCAGATCGTCTACCTATTCAATAAAGCAAATATGTGCACAGTAAAAGTTAGTTGCTGCTGCCCCTTTCCTGGAATGCATGTACATTTATATCATTACTACAAGTGAGTCATAAACTTTACGAAAAGAGTAATAATATCGCTGTTTCAAATGATCCCTTTTGATCTATCATAAACCCAACATCAAACTATTCAAACTTACATAGCCATCATTGTCACGATCAAAAGCATGGTAAACCAAATCCAACATAACATCGTCTGTGATGTCAAATATTACGTGAAGAATTTCACGCATTCTCATACGGTCAATTCGGCCAATGGAAAGCATTTGTTGATGGATAGAGACAAGTGATCGACACTATAAAGCAAACAGAGGCACATGCATCGCAGGCATTTCATCAGGTAATCAATCAATATTATACAAACGCATATGCACCTTTTTTCACAAGCTTGCAAAAAATTTAAGAGCGCAAAGTATTATTTCCATGAAATATTTTAGATAGGTAGAATGGAATGTGTTAGTTATTTTTTTACCTCTTCAGTATTGAAATGAGTTACTTTTGATAGCTGTTCAGCTACGCTGGTCAGTTTGTGAACTTGGGCAAGTGTTTTGGCCATAATGCTTAATGAAGTAGCTGCCGCGTTGAATAGTTTGTTCGTGTGGTTCTAGTAGAGAAATACCTTTTCACTTGTAAATGATTAAAAGTGGTTAGGTCAGGTGGGGTGTTTATCTAGGATTTTTTGCTTGGTGAAATGTGATCCGATGGGAATATGGTACCTATTTACTGACTACACTAGACTAGGGTCAAATAGGAAGCAAACATTTGATATGCACAAATGATTGCGAAAATGCGAATAATACCATGTAATATACGGCGATGACGGGGTAAATAAAAGGAACACAACTAAAATATTTGGATAGCCAATCATTCATAATTTAAATTTCCATAAGCACCAGACATTCAGCCCGAAAATTTAAGATTGTGTGATGATGATGACCATATCTTTTGCCCTATTCCATATTATTCAGCTCGTAGATTTTTTTCGCTGCAATCAAACTACACTTTAGATTGCAAAAGTCATCATTATGATGCATAAAAATATGCAAACAAAACAGCTCTCGAAATTTACAGCTATTTAGTAGGAAAAAATGACAAGAATTTTGAGGCTGTAATTTGTATACCAAAATATATCGGAAATGACTGTAGTAAATCTTATAAATATGATATAGATTCATCCCATACGGATATGTATCCGTTTACTTGTTTTGAAATGTGAACATTATGCATGTAAAATATGCTAGTATATTGGCCAAATGTTTATGAAATAGATTAATGTACATAGAAAGTATAAATTATTTTCGCACCCCCACATTACCGTCAGATTACCATCAAATAAATCTAAACTACACATATAGGTAGTTTTACTTTTTACACAACGAGTTCTTTCTGGATGCAATTTCGAACACACGGTATCTTTACATGATCTCTTCGTTACTCATACCTAACATTCAGACTAATAGATTCATCCCATACGGATATGTATCCGTTTACTTGTTATGAAATGTGAACATTATGCATGTAAAATATGCTAGTATATTGGCCAAATGTTTATGAAATAGATTAATGTACATAGAAAGTATAAATTATTTTCGCAGTTTTACTTTTTACACAACGAGTTCTTTCTGGATGCAATTTCGAACACACGGTATCTTTACATGATCTCTTCGTTACTCATACCTAACATTCAGACTAGACACCTTTAATGCGAATTCTTAGTGCATGTTAGCCTCTTTTGCACCTAAAATATGATTGATGATGTTACCCGATTCACAGACGGATATCGGTACCAGAGATATATTATTGATGGACTTCCTTTCTCCGCCCCAAGGAAAACACCGTTCTAACCTCTAACCAATGTCCCTATTCATCTCATCAGACAAATGGCTGATGCTCGCCTTACGTTAAATTTGATTTACACATTGATCAAAAATTGATCGTCAAAAAAGTGAAGGACGCGTCTTTCTACTCGTGTCTGCTTTGTATTGTGTGTACAGTGGTCTCATAAATGTTCGGCCGTGAAATTTCACTGTAATATATAAGGTTTCCATTACACTATTTAGCGTCATTTATAGCATCCCCGATAAAAAATATAATTTCAGCTTTTTACAAAAACAGCTCAAAGGAACCTAAGAATAAACGATTTCTATACCCCCAGTAAAGCGGATCATCCATACTTTGGACCAGCTATGACGTGCTAAATGATCCGAAATAAATCTAATCGCTGTGAGTTAAAATAAAATGGACATAAATTATTAATAAATGTAAAAGGTAAGCATGTTTACATAAAATACGATGCTACGATAAAAACACATGCAATAAGACGGAATCTGGGTAGGTTATGAATACAAGAAATGATTGATGACATTAATCATTAAATGTACCACATGCCACGTATGTCCATGCAATAGAAGTAATCTTTACTCGTAAAATTGTACTTACTCTTATGTAATTGCAAGCTACCACATTGTAGTTTGAAAGAGGCCAAGCAAATATAATATGTATAACGTGTAAATATAATTAAATAGACTGGTTAAAGGAGGAATTGTTGAATACAATTGCAACAACACTATGAAAGTATTTACTCTGTAAGAATAAGCATGAGAATGCTTGTAGTTCACTATCCTATATGAATGAAACATGACATACTTGACTTTAACATAGTAAATTTTATTACGCCATGATGTCAAAATAATAAAAATCGTTCAATATTGGTGATTGATAAAGATAACTTTTCGACTATCGAGTATCGACGCTGATCCATTGACAAATTGTTCTATGCGCTTCTCTTGACTCGCCTGAAACTCTCGGGATAACATTTTGGTTTCCCCATGTTGGAAAAGTATCTTGCTAAAAGTTAAAACAACGAAAAATAAAAGCGTGGGTAGTTCCTCAAACTACTCTTATGTAGCCCTTTAATCATAAAAAGGAAAAACTAACCCAGACGTAAGGCAGCAATGATTGCAATAAATAGTCCAACGTGAGCTTGTATTTTATCTTTACTGCTACCAAATACTGAAATCAATGAGCGTACATAAAGTGTAAGCACATTTGAAAAATAAAATTTAAAGGTGACCATAAGTGGTTATAAATCATACAGGAATCTGGAAGGAATGGGTTATTAGGCATGCATGTTTTTTTCCCCTTGTCAGAAGACGTCTTGCTCTTGCTTGATGACGGGGATGCAGGATTGTCAGGCATTTCGATGCTACTGTCAAATGTCAGGTGCTTAAAGTTTTCTTCCGCCTTTGAGCTTTATGAATAAGTAGTTATCGTTATGCTTCTTGAAAGTTAATTAGATCGAATATTTTGTGGAATGAAATAGGTTCATCTTATATTCAGTTTGGAAGTTTTCCGCAAAACGTAACTTCAAGTTGAAGATACTTTTACATACCGCAACCATTTCTATTAATTTCTTTGATGAAATGAAGTTACAATGGTGATTATATAAGAAGTCATAACAAGGAAAACAACTCTATACCATCTATAGCTTCAACAGAGCACAAACATTGCAAGTTATGCTCTCGACGGCAAATGGGAAAACGTATAAAAACTTTACAAGGGACAAGGAATGTTCCGGGGCATTCTAAAAATATTATGCTTTCTCTTTTGCTTCTTGCATTCATCAATTTTAGTACAAGATAAATGAATAAATTACCAAGTCATTTGACGCAAGCGAGTCCAAAACATAACGTTAACATAACCTAGATATTTAATATAATTAATGCCGTTCGTTGGTGAAGGTAGGCTCAAGAGAGGGAAGGAGAAAAAATATAACGGACAAACTTAACCCGTGTATGTATGTACTTTCATCTATTCACGGTGGTGGAACATTTTTTACTACAGCATTACAAAAAGCTGGCAAACTCAAGGTAAAAGTAAAAGTTGAACATACTGAAAATGCTCATCTACTCAAACAAGATTCTCTAGAAAGCAAAGCAGATGTAAAGTGTAGGTAGACGTTATAAGAGTAGAAGGACATTTGAAGGAACAGTGCATGAACCGAAAATTGTTGAACTTTTGGACGCTGACTTATTTTTGTCTCGAATAAGTCTGTTAGTTGGATTATCTTTTTCCCTAACCGAAAGAACTAGTTTTTGCAACTTACAACAACTGCTGTTGCAGGTGTATGTTCTGGAGAGTAGAGAGAGAGAGAGACAGAGAAAGAACTGACTGACTGAGTTAGTATCAGTATTGCTCCTCCCAATGAAGGGAATACCATAATATAGCTTTTTAACTTCCTCTTTGACTTTATTATCCTCTTTGCAACTTGCACTACAATCACTTTCCAGGTTACCTATTTTCCACGCTTTTACACAATCTTATTTACTTTAAATGAACTAACTTTCCATTTTAACTTACCAATATTTAGAAAGATAATAAGAACATACGTGCCCCTACATAAACATGGTGAATTCTTACAAATTCAATTCATTTAAAATTCGTACTGCACTATCTATGTGGTTATATCTAGTAATATTTATACACACACGCCTTACATGCTGTTTTACTGACTGTGGGTTGTTAGTAGTCATGAAATGTATATTAATAATTTATGAAATAAATGAGATATGAAGTGCCTTGAACATTATTTAATTAAGCGGTTTAATGTTAAAGACAGTAAAAAAACCAATATTTAGAAAGATAATAAGAACATACGTGCCCCTACATAAACATGGTGAATTCTTACAAATTCAATTCATTTAAAATTCGTACTGCACTATCTATGTGGTTATATAGTCATGAAATGTATATTAATAATTTATGAAATAAATGAGATATGAAGTGCCTTGAACATTATTTAATTAAGCGGTTTAATGTTAAAGACAGTAAAAATTCAGATGAATGTGGAGGTGGTATTCACCCTGCTTTATCTTACTTTGAAAGATCTTGCTAAAGTTGAATAAACTTTCTTAGTAGTATCTTTTTATGTAATCCTATTAATCATGAAATCAAAAGGATAATGGAAAAAAATTGACCAAATCTTACATCGGTGCAAACAGAATTGAGTTCAACAATATATATGTATTTTTAATGTAAGTACATCACTTACACTAAAAGCATACTTGCTCCGAAATAATCTACGTAGATAAGCCTTCAATTCAATCAAATAATAATGGGGACGATATTTTGTCGTATTCTTTTCCTTTTCAATGTAGCGTTCATAGTAATGCTATTGAGCTAAGGTAAATCCCATTACAGAACGAATAGCAAATAATCTTTTAATTCCGCCTGATAATGACATACTCGAGTGAACAGACAAATACATGTTCAAGAAAAGGTTACGATCCTCACAAGTGGAAACAACAAATATACGACAGATCCCACATGCCACAAATAATTCATTCTGTCAAATGTAATTGATCCGACACGGCATGCATACACATTACATTATGTAATATATAATTTATATGTTATATGTGACATTATAAAAGCTTTCATCTCACTCACACCAAGCATCCATTTCAAAATATCAAGAGCACACAACATCATTACAAAAAATGGTTTTTAAACATTATAGAAGCAATATTGCATATATGTATCTGAGAAGAAGAGATGCAATGCAATAAAAATAAGAGTTTGAGCCAGGTATTTTCTCAATCGTAGCTTTTATTTCAAGTAGTGATTACTTTAACCCATTTCCCTAAACTTTGTATGCCTACCGTCTTCCATCCATCCATGTCTTTTATTGTTATATAGATCTAGGACATGAAAATATATTTTCCATTCATGCTGTCATAATAATTTCATAATGCACTAAAAAGTGTGACCAATTCCAAATTCACTCAGCCGTGCACTGAACAAGACGCTAAGGTTTATATTCATGCATGGTACATACAAGCAGCAACTGGGAGAGTATTCATATCACGAATTTACTTGAGGGAGACAGGAGATTTGCTCTTACTTGAAGAATACCTACTCCCTACTATAATAATAACTTCTACGGTCACACTTTGTAACTTTACTTTGTTGCTTCTCCTTCAACAGCATCATAAAAATATAGTCCTTCTCTTCCTTGCCTTGCCAGGATCGACACATCTAAAACATAATATATTTTAGACCGTAGGAAACCGAGGAGAGAAGTTGACAATCTGTCATGGGAAAATTAGCTAACAACTGAATACTTGATGATGTGTTTATGCAATATGCAATAACCTCCTTTGCATAATCTTATTATTCTATACATACTAAAGAACCAACTAATATTGTACCTCCTTGTCTTGTCTTGTTCTTACGTTTTTCCATCCCAAGACTTCCCTCTTTTTCAACTGAAAAAATTTACAAAAAAATTTGCCTTGTGCTATTACGCATCTGACGAACAAAATTATTTATTGTTCGTAGTTCTGAACCGTATTCATTAAAAGTAATATCCTAAAACAAGTTTAATACTGTCACACATTTTGAATTAATATCAAAACCAAATAATGGAAGATGATAAGTACGTTAATTTTATGATAATAAGCGTTTTATATTAATACAATGATGTGCGCAACAAACTGTGCACTGTGCAGTGTACACGCAGTTGAGCCTTGATAGGAATTGAAGAAAAAATATAGCTTTAAAAGTTTACAAATTACTCAAAGAAGTTTTTAATCATATCATAAACAAAATTTGAATGTGCTCTTGTTGTACTCTTAGTACTGAAATGGTAAGTAAAATTACCTACTACAAAGTTTCTGCAAGCTCCAAACCACATTAACTACTATAAGTAGTGGAGCAAGAAAGTGAAAAGGGTTGTGTCAGGTATGCCCGGGTAAATATACTCCTTCATTTATGGGACGGAAAGGAAAAAGTTGAAAACAAAAAATGTTCAGCAAGTTAAATGTACAGTATAGTGTACTTTTTGTACATATGTTTAAAGTAAAGAATACAAGAGGAAGAAACAAAATACTCCGGTTTTTTCCTCCAACGTCGGAAGGAACTAAAGTCAGTCATTCGGGACGGCCGAATGGTAATATTTGACGATGTTGATAATGCTTGTACTTATTAAATCTTTAAAGTCCGAGGAAGACTTTAGTTAAAATGATTAAACGCTAGTGACTTCCTAAGGTGAGACTTAAATGAAGAAATTAATGAAGGGTTCAACGAGTGTGGATGATTAACATTATATCCAACGTTTCGGTTTATTCCTAAGGTGAGACTCTGTGCTTACGCCAGTCTTTGTTACAAAACAAAACTTGCGATTCGCTATGTAGTCAATAGCGTAATTTAGAACATATACCTATGCATACATAGTACATAGAGTCAGAACCAAAATTCCCTACAAAGTTACAAACTATAGCGAACAGTGTTTCTTACTTATTATCTGGTCTGTGGGTGGGAAAAGAAGCTACTACATTAACAAGCGTTTGTCTAAGGAGTAGTGGGTAGTATAAATCTCTCGTTACAGCATCATCCATTCATTTGCCCGTCTGTAGTATGAGTAATCAAAAAGAGAGCAGAGAAAAATAACGAGCACTCCACACTTGATTTGTTTGCCATATCATCATTCTTTGTCATCATCAGACACTCCACGAAGGAAACAAGTTTTGTCATCACTGAAAGTATATAAAGTTGCTGTACTATATAATTGTAAGACCATACAACAGCTAGGCGCTCTCATTGCTAAAATAATGTCGCATAACTTTACTTCAGTTCCTTTGTGTTTTGCTTGTGTTCATCTAGTGCAACAGAATACTTGTGTTGTAGACCGTGACACAAAGGGCGGCCATTGCTTCAGAGAATATGGAGTAAAAATTATATGGAACCAGGCAGGCACATTGATATGAAGAGGGAAGTGATGTTGGAGCTAATTGAAATTGGAGCACTTAATTAAATATTTATTGATGTATGCATTTTTTGTCGATATGTATATCAAAAGTTTTCATGATACCTATAATATACACATACCTATGTAAATGTTACTTAAATATATGCATTTTATATTTGGTATCGTGGCTTATCGGTGGGTCTTTCTGATCGTGATCGTTTTCTTAGCCAAATAATATATTTTACAATCCAGAAAGCGAATAAAATGTTCAAAGAATTTTTATCGTGATTAAAATTAATAAAATAAACAGCAGAAAAACTTCAATTAATGAACATTCAATGATGGAGAATGCGTAAATGCTTAATAGGTAGATTGCAGCTAATGCACATTGACAATGCAAGTATTTTTTTCCTCCCAAAATAACGTTAGAATGGACGAAGCTCAATGCGTAGAAATGAAGTATTGAAAAAAAATATGAGTGCATAACGAATCCAAAGTCGAATGGTATCCTTTTTCTAGCCACTTTATATCTCGCAAAAAGACTCGTAAAACCAGATTTTACATGGTCCACGATTCCTACACTAAATATAAACCTCCATGAACTATGAACCAACGATCCTCCATATCAACCATGAGCGAACCATTACTTGATTGTATTACACAGTATAATTTGAAAACACCATTTCCTTTAACAGTAACGAATTTAAAATCAAAGGGCATGTCATATAGGTAGGTAGGTAAATAGAATTGATTTGAAGGACAATCGAAATCCATCAATATTATGTCATTGTTATGCAATTTGCACGGATAAGTCGGTGTAAAGTTTTCAGATTTTCTTAAAAGCATTGTCTGGTCAATAAAAAAAATACAGAGCAATCGCATCAAGAAATATTGGTTCTTTCCAAATAACACATATTTTCAAAATTTTCTTGGCTATGGACGCCACTACAATTAATTTTTTAAATTTATTGTTCTATCAACGTTTACAACGTATTTATTCATATTTGTTTTTATGCTCAAGCACCAATATGTAAACCTGCAAAATGTTGCTGTAACTAGTCTATTGATGATCCTTTGAAAGTAGAGAATTTCCTCAAATTTTAAGTAAGCAAGCAGCATAAACGATAATGACAACTGTGATGCTTTCAAATATGCTGAGGCATAGTTTAGCATCAAAAAAATTAAAACATTACTTCGTCATCATGTCATCACCGCCATGAATGTACATTTTAATATTTTCTTCCGCATTTCTGAATTATATTTTTTCCAATGAACACAACCGAATTACAAACAATTTGTTACAAAAAGTCCTTTAAAATGAATGTGCACTCTGATTTGCTTTAAATTTTTTGAGGCAGATCTCAGTTGCATCACGTCGATTTTTCATTTTCAATCACGAAACTTTTGCTGAAAATTATGTATTCGACATGCACCAGACCTCTATTCAAGCATATCTCTTGCAAGCAGTCTTAGGTAATGCGTCAATACTTGACTTGTGACGCGCTCTCAGTTTCATTTCATTGACAACATGGTGGCAATTTGAACCGATTTTGATGGTAGACAAAAGTGTGTCTGATTCGTAAATTATTCCGTGTTGTAATAAGTATACCGTATATACCAGCAGTGTTGCCATTTGCCACACCATGTTGTCGGTAATCATTGCGTATTATGTCATTCATTTATGCTTTTAAGTGACACGCTTTAAACTCAAGTTATATTATCGAACAAAAGTAACAACACCTAAGGGAAGGATTTATTCACTATATTATACCTTCGTAAATTACAGCATTATGAAATGTCAGATAAAATGAGGAATCAAAATGCACTGTTCCACTTGTATTAAAGTGGGATAGTTTCACTGCTACCAATAATCCTAATCTAACTCTATATCATTTCATTGCTCACTTATGTACCCTCTCCCAACCAAATCATCAAAGTTTTCAAGTTAAGATCTAAAGTGTCCGTGCCAAAAAAGTTACTTTCCACTCATGTTTCAATCTTTACGAAGTTGAGAGCCTTTTCGTACCGCTCGCACATCTCTTAAGAATCATCTCTGAAACCAAAATATTAAAATATTAAGTCCTGAGTTCAACATACCGAAAGAAATAGTACGCACTTTTCCGAGTTTTCGTCTAGAACTGAAAGACATAATATGTGAGACATAAGAAACAAATTACAGTGACATTTGATATGTGTGCCACTTGATCACAAAGTGTTACGAGTTCATTTGCTTTTTCATAATACATGACACTATTTTATCTTGATAAAACGAAACAAAGACAGGGAGCTGTAATCCGATCCAGAATAAATAGCTCTTAGGTTCTAGGTTTTGTGAATACTCTCCTCACTGAGTGCGTAATATATTTGATAGCAAATCATTAAAGTAATTGCGTTCAACTAGAAACTTGCACTGAAATTTCGGAAGTTGATTATTCTAAACTGACAATAAATCCCTCATATTCAAAGAAGTACGAGAAAGAGCTACAAATTGCTTTAATTTTTTCCCTACGTGTCATAATTTCTCTTACCGTACATTCGTTTTTTCTTCTCATTTTTGTAAAAAAAGCACTTTTTAGTAAGTAAAGTAGGAACATGTTTCCACGATTCTTTTTGAATATTGCTTCTCCGTGTATGGGCTTCGCTCAAAGCAATCAAATTTCCAAATGGAGGAATGGAAATCGTGGAATAATGATCTCATCCTCCATTGCCTTGATGTTAGCCTTGTCAGTTTTCGTCATAACATGCTTCAAACCAGTATCCGCTTTTCCAGACGGAGCTCCAGGTGAAGCATGCACGCGTCATAAACCCAATCATGGCGGAAGCGCTCAACCATTATCTGCCATGCCGTTTGTTGTAACTGCCAGCTCGTCAACGTACAAACCAGGTCAAAGCATTGCAGGTGAGTAGAAAAACACTGCGTGTTTTCTTTTATTTTTTTAATAAACCATTTGGGTAGATTATTTTACAATCGTTTCTCTACCTAAAAAAGTGTAGTCACTTGTCTTATTAGAAAGCTATACCTCACTAGAAACGAAGAAAATACAATTTACATAAGATATTCAGCAAGACGAATCAGGATACAAGTTTTTTAATTTTTAAAAGTAAAAAGTACATAATAACCAGGTTTAGTACAAAAAAACACGCTTTCAGTTATTTTCGAGTTTTTCTGACACCAATGCATTATAGCAAAGAAAGTAAATTGATATATTGTCGATATTATCCAATCATATCTTCCAATTGATCTGGTATAAGTAGCTTACAAAGAGAAAGGGAAGCAAAGAAAAGGACGAAATTAAGGGAATGTAATTTTGATTAAATGAAAAATTTAATTTTCATGTTTTATGCTTACAACGGCTTGTCACTACCGATAAAATGTTCCAAACATGTTCGATGAGACGCTACAATGTTCGCTTATTCCAATCGTTTTATCACATCAATAGCTGATTTAAGTTGTCTAGTTGCTTCATTTTACTTTTACGAATTAAATTGTCGGGGATCGTATGCAGACAATAGAAACTACTATCGCATGAGTAATATAATTCTTTTATAGCATTCTTTGCTTGCAGTGCACAATTCATCATGCACCATACTACTGGAACAAGTTTTTATTAAAAGTTTAAGTTACGAAGGACATTTCCCTTGTCAATACATTCCTCCACCAGAGGTGACCCAAATAAATTGCCACGTGCATTATCATTACTGATACAGATGTAAATACAATGCACATACAACGTAACGCTATCCTTGCGATACCAATTATAGAATGAATATATATACAGTCTTCCTACATGTTTTGTTTACGAGAAGTCGACACATCACTTACCATTTTTCTTTGTTTGATAGATTGGAGAATGAAAATTCTTTTTACAGCGTAAAATAGTCATGTTACATCGAACGTGGCAGGAGGTACAACTTTTCGTCAATTCAATTGTCCTTCAGTAAATACCTAAAGTGGGGCCATAACAGTAAAATATCCGTGCGTGTACTTAGCACAGATATATACATACATAAAGCTCAGAGTCATAAAAGTGATCTCTGGAGTATCCCTCCAAATTATGGCAGCAGCCTACTTTCTCCTTTAATACTTACTAGATGATTCCACCCAACAATGACCCTTGGTAAATTCAATGGTATGAAGAAAACAAGATTATCAAAGGGAAAATACACTCTCAGTCCAGCCATTAAAAAGGAGGACTTTTATTTTAAAGATGCCATTTGGTACTCGTGTGTGCTTATATGTGCATGCACAACAATGCAATGTTTAGTTAACTGTAAAAAATACAGGTAAATTGAGATATATTCTTCAATCTACAATAAAAAAGTACGGGCCCTTTCCTCTTTCTTGAACTCTCATCAGCCCACGTTTTCTTAGAGATTTCAGCTTCCAAGATAGTACTTTTAACATAATGTATAGGTTTATGAACGAAATGGGTTTTTTTGCAGACAGTAAGATACATGTTCTCAGGAACAGTGAAATGGATACGTTTTCATCCGTGATAAATGCAAGGCACTCTTTTGAATGACACTTGTTCTTTGCTAGCAGTAGTGACACTCTCCACTATCGATCTTACACTCACAGGCAGTATAACCGTTCCTCTTTCTCATTCTGTTGTAATTCTTCTCAGTTTTCATTTGATACTTCAGGTAACATATATACGAAGCTACTCTATTTTTCGATACAAAGTTTTAAATGTATAGGTGTAAAACACCTGGGATATTTTATTTACGGTGACCCGAATTCAAACATGGTATCTTTTGCTTTTTATTTTGTCCTGGGAAAAAGACACGTCACTTGTATGTATTTTGTACCATTCGCACAAAGGGCTTTGTATTTTCACTTCTTTTTTCCGTTGTGAGTTGCGCTCAACAATGGTCATGTTCTTGCTTTTTCTTCAGTTCATCATTTGATTAAAGTGTCTACTTTATTGAATTGAAATTTAAGACCGCTTTGGCTATTATTACCTAAATCAGGATTTGAGTGGAGTAAAAACGCTAGAAAAGAAAAATTACAAAGTTACTGAGCTATAGATAGTGTGCAACTTAGAATCAAACAGGTGATCTGTTTGTAAGCGACAGTCTTAAAGTAGAATATTATGAAACTTGGCAGTAATAATGAATATGGTAGTGTTGTAGACCAGTGTGTTTACCTTACCTACATGTTTTGCATCTTGTATGCACCAGATGCTCAGAAAGAAAAAATTCTGTGATTTAATTTAGCACATCACTCCATTTTCACTCCTTATGTAAATGTGAGATTATGTCGAACATCATTTTGAGATTAGTCCATAGAGAATTTTACAATCAATGTTACCTTTTGCATTCCTAAATTATAAAAGAAGCAAAATTTTTTTATATAGTGGAGTGCAATGTAAGTAAAAACAATTGAACTGTAAATCAAGGACAGACTGTTTACTTGACTGATACATTATCCTATTCTCTGTCAGTTTCGAACAATGAAAGTAGAATGAGTAGATACGAGACCATGACAGGATGCTACTACTGTAGTCGAGAGCAAAGTTTTTTCCTTAACAGAGTTTAATAATAGTAATAAAACGTAGATAAATTTTACATCTCGGTCATAGGTATTATTGTTCCAAATGCATCCAACAGATTGCCCCTGTCTTGACCAAAAATGAAAAGGCAGGGAACATCAAAAAGAACAAAAGATTCTACTAGGCTCTTGAGAACACACCAGTAGTGTAATAAGCCGCTCCACTCCCTTCGTTTTCTAGCAAGCCAAACACACATATTTACACTACATTGTTTTTAAGCTGGATCTGTTACATTACCACATAAATCTGTCTTGTGAACCCATTAGTAAGAGCTTCTCATTTCCCTGAGAAGACTGATAAAAATGCCTGTAGTGAGTATTCAACTCGAAAGTCAACCAAACCGTAGCGTCTGTTGCTGTGTCGGCTCTATAATATCTTCACTACCTTTCCCTACATAATAATTACGGTAGCAGCACGACCACATCGACTACTACCTCTCTCTTTGTTGTAAAATCTACAGATGTCCAGAAAAATAGTTCTATAGTAATATAGCACATTAAGAAAGGTCCTCAGTCCTAACAGCAACTGCTACAAGCCTTCTTAATGACACGATGATCAAAGTGACCCGTAAATGTGCCCTACTCTCATCTGGTCTGGTTGCCTTTGTCAAAAGAAAAAAAATTCTTTTACCTTCATCCATCACCTAAAATACCAGAAACAACGCAACTTGCACATGGCACATCTTCTGGTCTTACTCCGTCTCTCTCTCTCTTCTTCCGTCTCTTCACTTTTGCTTGTAAATTTGTTTGCCTTTAATACCAACTCGATTTTACTGTTGCTGAAATATGGCAATCATTTTCCGGAAAGGGTTTGCCCTTTCACTACGTTTACATGTGTACGCAGTACAATTACTTGCTTAAACATTCGACTATTATCATCTTTATAATAGCATGCTAAAAGGAGATAAGCAGCGGGTCAGTATTAAAATTATGCCACCATTACCACCGCTTTACCATCCGAAAATCTCTACATAAAGATTATATGGGGCTTTACCGCTCTACATGAATAGGTACATACCTGTTCAGCACAACAGCGAAGGAGAGTAAGAAATTAAAAGTTATCTTGCGTACCATTTTGGGATTGCTGATAGGAGAATGAAATGGTGATGAGACTATTGAACGGTTTATTTTCCATGCTGCCGTTTTTGTACAATGAAATCCGTGCTCATTTCCTATCATTTGTCTTGCTTTCACTGGGTTTCGTGCCTCTTCCTTTTCCGTGGTAGATATACCTATATGTATATATGTATGTGACTACAAAAAATAGGGAACTTACAATGTAAATACTTTAGTATGCGGTGTTGGTGAGAATGGTGTTATCATCATAATAATTGTTCTATTTGCTCAAGTGGTAATTGCTTTAAAACAGTTAATTCGAAATAAGGGTGTAGAGGCAATAATGAGATGGATAACACGATAATAGTCATTCATCCAATATGCTTTTATACAGAATATTATTACGCTCACTATTCCATGCACACCGACGGTAATGTTGTAGTAGGCAGAAAATAGAAATTTGTTTGGTAATTTCAAAAGCAAAAGGGATTGGTAATGGATGGCTGGCTTTGCGAATTTGCTGAATGGCAGTGATTGCGGTAGCATAAGATGTGAAAAACTGGTTGTATAGAATTTTTTATCCATATTTTTTTCGTGAACAACGCGACAATTTTTTTCCCCATAATTCCGCTCATAAAAATATCCGTTCGCTTGTTGAAGATTTGAGGAGAATAAAGCGACAAGAATGATAGGGAAAGCATAACTCAATAATGTTCTCCTTCTTTGATCTTCGCTACCACACGCCTTTCAAGTCGACAAATAAATTGCAAAAGCCAGCACGGAGAATAAGCGTAATATATAAAGAAATCGCTTCCGAAGTATAAAAAGCTTTTTCCATTTCTTCTCCACGGTCTACTTTTGTATACATTTATAAATATCTCATTTTCTTTGTGTGTATTTTCTTCTAATTTCTCACTCTTTACTCTGATCTTCCCCTACAGTTCGAATTGCCGGAAAGCCTGGAACATATTTCAAAGGATTTTTCGTTCAAGCTAGCGATGAGCGAGGTCGGTGGGTCGGCTCTTTTGAACCAACTTCATTTTCCGTATCACATCCCGAGTGTGCTGCAACAACACACTCAGAAAGCCATGAGAAGGAAGAAATGACTTTGGTGTGGCATGCACCTAAAGACTCTCACGGCACCGTTCGGTTTTTGTAAGTACTACTTTCCTAGTTACCGCTTTTACCTATTTCGGTGGCTTTTCTAGGATGTAAAGGCACTGCTAGATGCCAGCAAGATGTGGTGTAAAGGGATTGCACTACTTGTTGTTTTTACGAGAAAACGGTCTCTGTTGTATGTTATGTAAGTTAATATTGATGATAGGTACTAGGTACAAACGATGACGTTTGATTGTTGTGTCTTTGCTTCGAAAAAAAGAAGCTTAAAAGCCCATTCCATTCAATTTCGGCTTATTTCTCAACAGGAACATTAGAAAAAAAGAAAGTGGTGAACAAGACCGGAAAAGTCTATTTTTACAACCACTTTCAATTCCCATCGTCAATACATATAAAATATTACGAGTGAAAAAGTTTTCCTCTCATTTTTCACGCTTTCCGGTTTAGTAGTTTTTTTTTCGTTCTCAGTATATCCATCATAAATTATATCCTGTGCTGCTGGAACAATTTTCGAAAATTGAATGTGTTTCCTTTGAAGCGCCTCTTCTTTTAAAATCGATAAAATCATTATAATAAAATCCCACTTTTTCATCTCATGACAGTGTTCACCCTGCTGCTGTTTCGTTTATGTACGTAGCAATATTGTAAATTCTATTGGTCGAATACCAAATCCAAAAAAAATGGTAAATGTAACGTAGACCAATTCAAAATATTGCTTGCATTGTATATATTTTTGAAAGAAAGCGACAAGTTTTTTTTTGAAAGTAAAAACGTACGCTATTTGTATTTTTGTTAAAGGTAATAATGCATAAAGCATAAAATTCAAGGGAATGAAAGAAACATAAAATGTTATATAAGTTGCCATTTTTTGCTAAAGCAAAAAACTAAACGCCAAAAGTGCATATTATTATCATGAATACTCAAAACAAAAAAAAAACTTGCCAGAACAGCAGAAAAAAAATCCTGTTAAAACAAAAAAAAATCATAAACAAAAACTGAACTTTTTTTTTCTCTCCGTTTCCCTTTTCACATTATTTTCTATTTTATCCTTTTATACTCATTGTCACTTTCTTCGCAGAGCTTCATATTAGTTCACGCTTACCACTACAAAAAACCCTGCGCTCCATGAGAAGAAGAGAAAGACTATGACTACTCTGCATGCCTCCTTCATGCCAGAGAAAAAGACAAGCTTATTCATGTTCATATTATTGTGCATTATTATTATTATTATTGTATTTTTATGAATACCAAAAAACTGCTTTAAGCCATGAAAAGGAGCTAGCTAAGCTAAAGCCATATCTAGTCGGAAAAGAAAAAAACAAGCAGGCAGGCAAGGAACAAGCAACACATAATAATAATACACGAGGAGAACAATAATTTTTTATACGTTTTTACCCGTGACAGAAAAAGAGGGAAAATTTGCATTGCAAACTTGAACCCGTTTTCACGTCGTCATCTTTCTATCTATCTACCTCTTTCGAAAGTAAGATGCGAGAAACTATGATACATGTACACAATCTTATATTTATTTAAGATTCGTGTTGTGTTCAAATGTGTCTCAACAGAGCGCTGTGTGGAGAGAGAGACCGATGAGTATCCTTTTCCCATTCTTTCTTGCTCTTCTTCTTCTTCTTCTTCTCCTTTTTCCCCTTTTTCATATTCAAACTAAGCACATAATATAAGCACATAATATAAGCATAAGAAGAAGACGACAACGGCCACTAAAAAACTCTAAGCTTTTATATATATTTTTACTTTTTGCTGTTTGCTCCAAGGCAAAAAAGATGATAACGTGAGTGAGTGGCTGTTGTCGTGGTCGGTGAAGAAGAGAATGTATACAGAGAGTGCTGACGTATCAAAAAAACTCTTTTCTCTTCTTGTATTTTACATAAGTAAGTTTCTCTTGCTTTTACTGAAAGCACGAGCGTTTCTCTTTCTCCACCTTACTATTCCACTTTTTTTATAAGAAGATGATGAAAAAATTTTGCCTTTTCAAAAAAAGGAGACAAGCGAGGACGCTGGGCAACCATGTCATACCGTTCTTTATGTTTTGTAGGCACACAAAAGTAAACCTACTTGGTTGTTGATGATGATGATGTAATATAGTTCGACATGAATTGTGTGAAATACCAATGCTATGCTTATAAGGCAATGTTTTGCTACTTTAACTTGCTCAAACAAAGCGTATGCACATATATCTATTTTTTTATGAGAATGTATATGGCAAATATGTATTAACCGGTTTTCTGCCTATTCACCGTACTGACACTCCACACAGCTAGAGATAAGATATGAGACGATGACTCTCTTTCTATTTGCGGATATTTATAACTTGGATCTATAGATGTTATGTTACACATATACAGATAATATGAATAGAAACGAATTGGAATATAAACATCTGAAGAAATCATCGTGCATAATACTTAAGACTTTTCGATGAAATCTTGTTCCTATTTCTTTTTTCTTTTCTCTACTTCATCTTCATCTTACTTATTTTCCCTTTCTGTGCTTTTCTCCTCCGTTTCAACCTCCTCCTTGCTACTTCCACTCCACGTATGTGTGTGTGTGTGTGTGTGGGAAAGTTGGCAGATTCTCTTAGCAGGATTCCGTTATAAATTATATGAACATACACTCACATCCAAAATATTAAACAAGTTGATATTTCTACGTATAGATATTATAGTAAAAGTTCTACATTTACCCGTGCAAGATTCTCTTAGCAGGATTCCGTTATAAATTATATGAACATACACTCACATCCAAAATATTAAACAAGTTGATATTTCTACGTATAGATATTATAGTAAAAGTTCTACCTTTACCCGTGCATAATATTTTTGTATGTATCTGTATTATTTGAAGAAAGTGTGTGTAGGTCTTTCACCTTTCATCTTCTCAGTATCTTTTGTACATAGTTCGTTATTGTAAAAAGTGCTTAGAAGCACAATACAACTGAGATTGTGTCGAAAGTCTTTTAAAATGATGCACCTGGCGCACAGGTAGAAAGAATTGGGCGCTTACTCGTACAACCAAATAAAAACTTGTTTACTGTATACCTATTTCGATTGTCAGCGTTATCATCATCATCATCACCATGAATTGAAGTTCATAAGTTCGTGGTGTGTGAGTGTACCGACATTACGTATGAACATGCTATTTTTGAATTTCTGTACTGTTTACCTTCTTGTGAATCAGCAAAGTCTGCTGCTAACTAGCATAAAAGCTTAATCCTGATGATGGCTTCAAATATTCTTCATTCTACTACTTGTCGTCAGCCAGAATGTGCCAATCTGACCGTGTACTATTTTCAAATTTTTGTTCCACTCTCGCATGAATTTATGTTGCATTGCATACTGTAATAACAATAGTTTTATGCTTCCAGTGTAAATATGGTGGCACAGTAAAACATGCAGATTTTTTATCGACTTTGTCTGTTGCAAAATCTGATGGTACTCATAAATTGTATTTTTTTGGTATTAGATTACTAACTCCCTTTAACAGCATTACAGCAACTCCATTTTTCAACACTATACAATTTTTCTCTTTTAGATATATTGTGTAGTTCCGTATGCAAAAAAATCACGTTCTAATGCGTGTCAGTCAGCTCAACTCACAAAACACAAAAATATGCCTGAGAATAGGCGTACATACAAAATTTTTAAACAAATTTAATTTTATTATAATGCTGACTTTGACTGCTGAGAAGCTGAAGCATCGGCTGCTACTTTATGCTAAGTCACGTCTTAATCCAAATGCACTTTATCACAAATGCAATATAATACACACAGTGCTTTCTACCACTACTAGTACAGCAGCAGCTACAGTTACTACAAGATTATAAAGTATTCATGTATTCCATAAAAACTATAGATGCATTACACACGTATCCAAACAGAAGCACTTTCACTTGACCTGAAAAAAATAGACCATGCACTACAATATTTCTGATTTGTGATGTGTACTTGTATTATGCTATTCCTAAGTAGCAAAAGCGAAGGGAGCCACGCTGTCTACTCTGAAATCTCCAATGTGTTAGCTACAAATAGGTGACTTCTGCAACAAAAACAGAATAAGCGTACAAAGTATTGAGTGTAGAGATAGTAGCAACAGTGAATTGTATGGAATTGCCAGAATAAGTTACATATAATAATATGTGCATAATGTATTTTTTTAAAGAAGTGAAAAGCAAAACTTACAAAAATTTATTATGTACATACACACACACGCATATTATACTCTCCTATGTATATATTCATTACATGAAAGCATTCCTATGCAGAGAAAAAGAGAGGGAGAAAGACGGAACAACATCCAAGCATAAATACTTATTGTGAGCATGTATATTACATGTACAAGCCAAGTAAATCCTTTTTATTTTCCTTCCATTTCTCACTCACCAGGATCTCTTGTCACTTTACTCTCGTTCATCTTCCTTTCCTCGCACTTTCCCTTTGGTCTCCCTATCCTCTCTCTCTCTGTCTCTCTCCCTCTTCTCACATCACATGCATATCTTTTGTCCTCTCTTCCATTCCCTCGTGCCTCTTCTTCGTCCATATTCCATCAACAACAGAGAAAACATCAGCAAAAAAAGGAAAGGACACACATTTGTGTAGAATTTTAGAGTAAAAATTTACATGATGCATAGCTATACCTAACATCCATTTTATCATATTACTCAGAGCATTCACATATTGTTTGAGTAATAGTGACATTACGATTAGACATACATGCTTCTAATGTCATGCATAAAAAATAAGCGAAAAAGTCGTTGCTCAAACTATCTGCCACTGAGTGGGTCAATAGAGATTTATTTTTGAATGTGAAAAATGTAAAGCGGAAGAATCATTTTCCAACTTGTTCAATATGTGTGTACGTACAATAAGCCGTGAGTGCATGAATACAGTACTGCATTGAACGTCTATTTTTTTCCATCATGCATTCAAAACTAGCAACGACCGAACGAAAGAACGTGAAATTTGAGTGTGTGAAATAATACAAGCAGACACACATCACATCTGTACAAATGTTCAAAACATGCATTCCATCTTTTCTTTCTCTCTTTTATACTCACTACTACTACAAATAACTTTTTTTTTTCTTCTTTCTATAATAATATATAAACTTGCCTCTAAGCTGTATGGGTCGAAATATGTAGATAAACGGAGAGAGAGAAGAAAAAAACCAACAGAAAAGGATTATCATCATGTACATAATAGTAGTGGCTGGTTGAATTGGATATATAAGGGCATAGAAGTGAAACCTCTTTTAGGTACATTACTTATTTTACATACACTTGTTTTGCATTATTGGCCTTCTGCTGGGTTCCATGTAGCTTTCTCTTTTTTTTCTTCGTGCTACTGCTGATTCTACTACTACTTTTATGTGTTACGCTTTATGCTAGATTGTTCGCATAAAGGGAATGCACACACACTCACACACACAGCTTTATTATTCTATTTATATGGGACCAAATAAATATTGTAAGCTTTACTTACTTTTACTTCTTTACCAGTTCACTTTTTTTCTTACCTTCCTCTGGATTTTTCTCTCTAAACTGAAGTTATCCTGCAGAAGAGGAAGAAGGGAAAAAAAGAAAGCTTTATTTTTTACGGTCTTGTTTTTACAGAAATTTTATTTAATGCATATAAAAGTTTTTTCTGTATGGGTTTGTTTGGATGCGTGTGTACATGTGCAATCATAATATATACACTCCTTTTTTATCCCGGGCACTGCCTACTGCGATTTTTCATTCCATTCCATTCCAGGTAGTAAAAAGTAAATATAAAAAAATATCTCTAGAAGACTACATTACAATACTACTTACTTAGATAGAATCATTCACTTATTCACAACGTGTGTCAATGTATTTACCTGCAAAGCTGCAATCTTCAGCACGCAGTTTAATATTATCGGCAGTTTTGCCTGTGATATAAATAGATGTTGTTTCCACTAGGTTTACATTTTCAACTTTTTTTTGTGTCTCTACAAAAAAAAGAGTCCCAAACTTCGTTTTGTCAGGCATACCAGCATACTTCAGTTCATCATTCTTATCATTGCTACAAGAGAAAAGGCAATATAATATATCGGTGGAGTGTACAGAATATATTATATTATTAAATAATTTTCTTTATAATCATCAATCCACAACAGCACAGCAATGAGGATGATGATTACATGAATGAGGAAAAAGGTATAGAAAAAAAATCTCTTTTTCTTTTCGAAAAATGCCTGACTGACTATATGACTTTTTCTTTTTGGTTGACGGCAGAAAGAAGCCGAGCAGAACAGTGACGGGTTTTCCATCCCATGCTAGAGAAAACACGTAAAAAAATAATATACAAAAATGATGATACTATATTACACCAATATTTTTCTACTCCATAAACACAAAAGAGCTCTCGTTATAATTTTTGAAAATGTATTTTACTACATCACCACCACCACCATCATAATTTATAAAGGTAGTTCTATTCATCATCCACTTTAAAAATGTCTATCATATCATTCATATTGAAGAAAGAAGAGGAAGAAGAGAGAAACAAACATCAGCATCTCTTTCGTTTTCATTTTTTTCAGTGTAGTTCTGTTAGCTAGTTGTAAATATCTAATGTGTTTCAGTCCCACAGTCCCAACGACTCACTCAAAATAACATGAATATTCTACGAATGATTCTATCCAATTTCCTTTCACCAGAAATCATAATGTTATTTGTTCATATGCGATATATATAACTATTATATCACGGTCATCATCATTCCTCATCCTTGTCGACATCATCGTCATCATCATCATCTGCTACAGAAGAGAAACACCATCCATCGCTCATTTCATCCTTATGCATTAAATAACGATACCGTTATTATTATTTCGTCTGCTGCTGCCTGATGTTTTTCCAGCTTTTTGGTACTATTTCTACCACACGGGTTCTAATATTCAATGCTGATTTGCTGGGGGCAAAATGTTATAAAATTATTACTGATACTTTTCTTTCTCCCTGTGTTTTGTGCGTATGTCGGGTTGCGCGCTTCTGTATTCTATAAAGTAAAGGCTGCTGCTGCTGATGATGGGGTGATGTTATGTCATTGCCGTTTTCCTACCTCATTATTAACGCCACGTTGCACTACAAAAAGTCTACACTTGACTTAATATAAGCAATATATAGTTTGTTTACTTATTATAAGCACAATATTGTACAGCGCCACGTTTGTCATCTTTTTGAATGAATTCAATGTGCTAAATATTGTAATGCATATTACCTTTAGTACATAATGTAATTATTTTATAATCTTTTTAGCATAACATGCGAGGAAAGCTCTATAGTTTAGTAAAAGATATAGATGCACGATCTACGTTTCAAGCTAGTAAGGTTATTATTATTATTATTTTATTCATTACAGTTTGTATTAAAACATTTTAACAATCTCCGCTTTCCACCACTCAATTATTTATTTGAACATTAGCAACAACAGTGAGCCGTAATCGTGAATCCTGTCAGGGTAGTAATCCCCAATTTTCATTTCAATTTACAGAGTGTAATGCAATTAATGACCATTGGTTGCGGTTGAAATCATTTGACGATTTGGGTTATATTTGCATTTAGATTTCATTTTGTGGTGAAAAGCGGAGAATTTGAAGGTTTTCGCAGAAAGGATAATTCATTTTGAATCTCAATAATCATGCAAATAATCATTTCGCATTTATGGTTTGACCTAAAACTAAATACTTTGGTTAGAAATTTGTTGAATAATTATAATTTTGATTATAACACCTTTTATACTTCTGAAACAGTACTCATTTACTCGCAAGTTCGGATTATGAATTTGTGCGTAGTATATTTCAATAAAGCGTGTGTAAATATTCCAAGCACAACAAAATTGTGTAAAGCCATGCAATTTTCTTTTTTAAAGAAGCGGCTGTCTTGCTTTTCTCTTGTCTATTCTTAACTAAAAGGTAGAACTGAAGAAAGGAAAAAGGCGGTGGAGGTGGAGTTGAGAAGGTAAAATGAGAATAGAATCGATTCTAATGGGATGGATGTGATGCAAAAAATAACCTTTTGTATTTTTCTAGTACATAACTCCTAAGGCATCCCACATTCACACAACTATATTAATTTTTTTTGGTATATGCTTTATGTATATGCATACTTTTATCATCGTCATAAGAGAAAGCTAAGACCCTAGCTTAAAAAAGTCATTTCCCGACCGCAACTGCTACACTGCACTGCTTGCTGTTCTTTCATGAAACCACTCTTTCCCTTTCCTTCTCTCTCTCTCGCTGTCTTTCTGTCTTCCAATTTTTCTACTGTCTCTTTTCCCCTTGTCTCCTCTGTTACTGGTTGCATGAATAATATTCTTTTTATTATGCTCATCGTTGCATTGCATATAGCCTACCTCTAAAAACTTTATATTTTTCCTCTTGATATTTCTATTTTCTAGCAAAAACACTGTCTCTACTCGTCCCTGTTAAGAACGTGTAGGTACAGTTTGCGTGAATACCTCCTTGAATTATTTTCTACTGTTGTTGTTCTTCTACTACTGCTATTGCTGCTGAATTGTTAGTTACCTCTGCAAAACCACCAGCGCAAACATGACACACGGATTCATAATCTGCTACTATAATACTAATATCATACAAATACAGTGTAGATTGTAGATGCATTTGGCTATGTACTGCACATGTGCATATATGCTTTTATATAATTTTATTTTTTATACCTTTGCGTTTTAAATCACTACTCCTTTCCACCGATTTCACATCCACACACACTCAAGCATACACACGTGGTTTCTCTCTAGAGCAGTCACAGTGCAACGTTTTTGCGTACTGAGACTGAGAGTAAAAAAAAACAAGACAAATATCTAATATGAAGAATTCAACTGAGGGAGAAACCAAGCCAAGCATACTCTCACCAGACACCACAGACAATGAAAATAGAAATAATAATAATGTGTGTGTCGTGTCATGTGAGTCTGTTCTCTCTCACTGTATATGTAAAATTGCAAAGGGGAGGAGAAAAAAGGTACCTTTCTTTCGTACTTACACTCTTGCTTACACTTACATGCTTCCACTTTCCAATTTTACATGTCTCTCTCCTTTTTACTAGACAATCATTTTCCTTGCTTTTTAGCTTCATTATTTTCATGCAAAATGTAATGATTACCCTGATGATGATGATGACATGCACGGCTCAAAAATTGTAAGCTTTGCATCTACCAAATTTCTGTCGTAGCTGCCAGTAGTATACAAAAGCATGGGAAATTTCTCTTAAAATTGTGTGTCTTTCATGTCAGTTACACACATAGAGGACACACACTGTAAGATAATTAATAAGTATCGAAATATGTATGCAGGTAGAATTTTGGGAACAAAGGAATGTTATTCAACCGTAGAAAGCGCCTACTACTGTCCCCTTTCCTTTTGTACTCCTATAATTTTCGATTTCTATGCTTGCGAGCAGACACGGATCTTGCATATATAGGTACTATTCATACATATATTTTTTTCTCCATTTACTTTTACAAAGAAATCTTGACAAAATATATTATAATAGCTACTAAGATGATGATAACAGCAATGATGATGATGGCGACGGAAGAGATAGACCTGTATTTCTTGCAGTGAACAACTTTTCTAAAACGAATCTTTTAAAAAAAATTCTTGAACGTATCGCTTCGGCTTTCTACCTATCTTTACAGCACATATTTTTTCTTTGAATAAAAACGATCAAAAAAAATTATTCTGCTGTCTTTTAACACGATAAAACCATATACATGCATGCTGCTCAAGCGAACTGAAACCAACTAATGCCACCGTCATCCCAACACCATCACCACCACCACCATCGCGCAACCAGTTCTATTTTTAAAGATTCACTTGATAAAAGAAACTCCCATGGAATACATTCCACTGATGCTTACCATACTATGCATACAATTCCAGCTATCCATTCTCCAAACTGTACATACTTTCATCTCTATCTATTTAAATAGTAGTAGTAGTAGTACCTTTCACATTCCATGTTCTCTTCTTGTTTTTTGTATTTTTTATCTACATGAGTCAATGAGAAGTAGTAGTGGTGCTGCTGCTTCGCTGTTGTGCTTCTCAACTCTCTTCCTATGCTACCCTGTTCTCCTCCTGGTTGGAATCCTTGTCATGAGAATCATTCCCGACCTAATGGGAGATGTAAACCTTGCCAAGTGTATTGTGCTTTGGAATCAAATGACCCATTCATGTTATTAGAGATCGTGAAAAGTGTTCTTTACATCTTCCCTTCCAGTACATTATATAACCTGTGCTGTAGATTTGCAGATTGAAGCTGAGAGAATTGAATAAAAAAAGAGGAAAAGATTTTGCTTTTATTACGATACAAAGTTGTATTGCAGTGGATACATTCACTGTAATACATGTATAAATGGGTAATGTACAATAGACATATGTATATCTGTAAAATGTATTCGTTTATCATCATATCACCATCATCATCATCTTGATACATTCAATAAAACTGTAAGTAGGTATAATGGTGGTGGTAGTGAATGGAAGAAAAGAAAACGTTGAAATAGAATAGAAGAAGGAAGAAATAAGAAAAGAGTAAACGCAAAAGCACACACATCCACAGATGGCATACAAACAAAAACACATCTTCATTTTGTACATTTCTACTACTTGCTCATACATAATGTGCCCCGTGTACCATTTTGTACGTAATTTTACAGGAGCAGCAGCAGCAGCATCACTGTTGCTTTATTTCATCAACTGGCAATTTAAAGTAGAAAATGTTTTTTTATATTCCATGAGGCTTTTCTAGAATCTAAAAAATTAAAGATAGACCTTGCTTTTTGAAAAAGAAAAAAAAGTTGAAGACAAAAAAGAGGCTTCATCTACAAGCATAAGAAACAGCAGTAATAATAGAATCAGAGAGAAAGAGGAAAAAAACATAATAAGGAGGGACAAGGAAAAAAGGAAAGCATCTGGAAAAAATCTCAGAATGAATGCATGCATATAAAGGGAAGTATTATAGGAATAACTAATGGGACAAGAAAAGATGCATAGCAGGTAGGTAGTTTTTTTAAAGTTGCATACACAAGGTACTGCGAAAAAGACGGAAGAGAAAAGTAATTCATGTGGGTTTTCAGTTCCTGGTAGCATGGCGGCAGTATCTACTAAATAGGGCGAACAAACCGTTTATATTTTTATAAATTATGTGCACTATGCTATGTGTAAGTGTGTGTGTGTGTGCGCGCACGATCTACTCTTAAACTTTTTTTCGCTTACAATTTCCACTTTCTTTCCATTGAACACAATATTTTTGTTCCTTATTTTGTATATTATTACTAGCTAATGTGTATTGTAAATGTAAAAAAGTAATTTTTTATGCTTTCTCCGTCTCATTAATGGAGACGATTGCTGTAGGTTTTCCCCTTTTTTATTCATAATGCATCGCATTTTGTTTATTGTGATTGCACATGAATATTATAATAGAAAGGTGGTGATTTAACCCTTTTGTCATTATTGTAGTGAAATAATGTGCTGAAAAAGATTGCTGTTGAAGAAGAATAGGGTTGGAGAAGTAAAATTCAAATAAAGTTCATGGTACTAATAACAGCACAAAAGAATCAGGGTTCTGAGAGAAGCAGCACAGCAGCAATGTAGTAATGTTCTTTTTTTATGTATTTCGAGTGAATCACTTTCAATCATGGCACTTTCGCATTTGCACTATAAACCATAATACACTTTATTTTTTTAAGTAAAAGAAGAGCAAAAGAATAATATAATAAATATGCTGAAACCAGCGTTTGTTTTGTTCTTGAAACTTTTCTATATTGTAAAAAAAGTTTTTTTTGTTTGATTTGCTGCTTTGGGAATTGATAGAGCAAGAAAAGAACCTTGTGTTTTTAGTACTGCTGGCAAGAGAACGTGCAGTAAGTGGAAGGAAAAGGTATAATAATATCATGTGTATTTAATGGCGCATGGTTGGAATAAAAGTGGATTCTTTTTTTTTTGTATTCTTCCTTGTACACATTTTTGTATAGTGAAATATTGGGATACTTGTAGACTAGATAGACTATGATTTCCTATTGCTTAATGCATTTAATAGACATAATTGTATCATTGTATTACATATTATTATATAGGCTATCCATAAAAACTTGCTAAATGGCTTTATAAAAACTACGCTTCATCAATATTATATCCTTTTGATTATTCCGGAAATGATATACATTTTTCATATATGAGCATTAGAGAGAGAGCGATACTTCAATAAACTATATCATGCTGTTTTACTACTAGCCAAGTATAATGGATTGCATTTCAAAGCATCATTATTGGGATTAAGGTATTATACACTGGTGCTCTGCTCCTCCTCTTAAGATTACTTCCACTTCTATTCCTTCCATTATTTTCTCAACACTTCTATCTTTTTCACAGTACTTCAAATCCCTTTCTTTCATTGTCTTTTCTTTTCTACCATGGCTGCTGCATGGTTATGCCATGCTCTCTTGCGTCTGCCTTCTTTCCAAAATTTATTAGTTCATACTTGACCCAAACTATCAATCCACAATGACTAGTGGAGAAGTAGACAAGTCAACACGCTACTTTTCTCAAACTCAGATTTTTAAAAGTAAAATGAAAAAATCTCTTGAATGTTTTGTCTGTATTCCTTTTTCAAGCAGCAAACTATGACTTTTAACATACAGTCATTATTAGTAGGTAATATATTTAGATATTTCCATCCACGTGTGCACTTGTTCTCGAAAGAAAACGAACTATTTTTTTGTTATTCCATTTCATTTCACTAGAGGAATGCATAAAAACTAGAAGTGGAAAGGCAAATATAATACAATTGTTCAGAATAATATATGAAAAATGTATCAAAATATGCAAAGTGTCTTGTAAAAAAACCGCTCTAGTTTTTTGGAATCGACTCTACTTTACATACAACATACACCTTAAATTGGATAGTTACTGTCAACAATTATTGTGACAACGACAGTATGGCTGGTGATGAATCAGAATAAAATATTGCTAGAGGGCGAAAATTTTCAGCATTTTTATAACGTGCAGAACCCTATCCAAAGTAAAGATATTTACACAAGCAAAAATATGGGAGCATTAGTTTTTTTTACAAAGGCTTGACTATATATATGTAGATATAATATACTGAGGGATCACTCAACTTCTACCAACTAGCAACACTCTCATTTTCTCCTCTTCTGCCTTGTGACATTATTACATGATTCTTTCCCTCTTCTCTCACTCTCTTTTCCACCACAGCCACTCTTTGAAACTTTTTTCTTTAAAATTTACTTATCCTGAAAAGAAGACGAAATGCAAGAGTGGAAAAGAAGAAGAAAAGTTGAACAAGTGAAATGAAGAATTCTTCTCTCTTTTCCTTCCTTCTAACTACGCCACGACACATGTATTCATTCAAACAAACGGTACGACGATCATAATAAGCCTTTGAGCCAACTGGTGATTTCTTCTCATTTTAAGAAGTGTGTGCTCACTCAGTCTTAAAGTCAGAGAAATAAAAAAATATAGTAATCAAACAAGTAGACTAGACCACTATTTCTACTATTTCTTCTTCTGCTCTCTTTAGGCACTGTCTAATGACGACGTTTCTTTATCCAAAGCTACCTATGCTCATATGGAGCAACATACTTCTACCTTATTTTCCCACTCACTGGCATACATAATAATATACATTTATAATGAGCAGTGTTATTCCTTTAAGAAACCACAGGTCCCCTCCCTTCTTCTTCACTTTATCTTCAATCTTCCTTACGACGACGACGACGAAGACGACGACCACTGCCATCACCGCAGCACTGAATAGAGCACACAAGAAACGTTTTGCTACTTCATCTTTTTTGGTTGGAAAACCACCGTTTTAGGCTTTCTCTTCATCATAATCTTGTTCAACATCATCAGCATTATCTTTTACCTAAATCCTTTCTCCTTTATTCTTTTTCAAAGTTTCCTGTAAATTATTATATATTTAAGGGTTTGTACAAGTATGCCTCTTTCGCTTTCTCTTTATGTAAAAGTACTCACTTATTCATGCATTTTACTTTTCACTCCCAAAAGAAATGACACAGAGAGAATATTATTATTACCATCGTCTGCCTTATATTGTCGTCCCACTGGACTCCCTGGCAGCTGGATTAACTCATATACATTTTCTCCCTACAGAATCCAGTGTAGTTAGTTCAGTCAGTCATCCAGTCATTCAATTTTTGGTTTCTTGTTCCATTCTCAACCTGGCACATTTATCGCTACCCACGTCGAACAGGATGTACGTATGCTGCTGCTACCATATCACATTCTGAGTTATTCCCGTCTCCATAATTTTCATCATCATCATCATCATCACGACCAAAGAAATATGATGAAAGAACAAATGATATCAGCACGACATGCATTGAGTAAGACGATGAAAATTTCATCCTTGAAGTGATATGTTCATATTTTTAGTAATAATATCAAAACGGTTTGTAGTTTGTCGACCAGAAGAACCAGAGAAGTGGGAGAAAGTTTTTAGAGGAAGCCTTCTTCTCTTTCGTTTCTACTTACTACCACCAAACAACGTCCAACTGGAGTACTATTATTATTATTATTATTATGTAGATATGTTTTGTTATGCTCCACACACCACACACACATACACAGCCCATATTAAATTCATACGCCTTTCCATATACTACTGCTGCCGGCTACGGGTGGAATGGAAAATGTATATTTTTATTATTACAAAGTTGAAAACACCCCATACAAAAATATGTATTTTGTACAAAACTCATTCTAACGCAAATAGATTTTATACCACCAGCGAGTCATCAACATCGTCATGAAAAAACCTCAATGCAATCGTCATGGTCTTGGTTGGTGGTTGTTTCACTTCTTCTTCACCAACATCATCGTCATCGTCATCACCATCAACCCCACATCCCCATCATCATGATTCTGTTTTGCTAGTTTGCTAGCTGATATTGAGAAAATACTAAAAGTAGACAGAGCGTTACATTACTGCTGCTGCCACTGCTACTACCACTAGATTTTCATTCATTTCGCATTCATGCATGCCCCACACACAAAGTAGTGCATATAATGCTACTAATACTACTACCATCACTATTACTCTGTGCGATGCGATGTTGTGCCCATCTCTACGTTTGCCTGGGTGCCTGCTAAAAACCAGCAAGTGGAACAAAAAGCAACATTGCCCAGGAAGAAGCAAAGCCACCGGTCTATTTCCGACTTTCTTCTCCAGCGGCACTATTTTCCACAATCGTCATCATCATCATCATCATTTAGATTGTTATTACGACTGCAGTGTGTTCTTCTTTTCATCTTCTTACGTTTCCAGCTGTGGAAAGAGTGTAGTACGACGGTAAATGCAAGTAAGCAAGCTGCCACTACACACTCTCATGGTTTGTCTTCTTCCTCTGTGTACATATTCGCTTGCCGTCATGATCACTACCACTACTACTACCAATAATACAAAGTAGAAATCAACGCAGCATAAGAACAGAGAGGAAAAAAAAACATTTTTTTTCGCGAGAAAAGCTAGCTTTTCTTTTTTTCAGTGAAACCAACGGCGAATCAAGAAACAGATCTTGTTAGTAGTGCACAATCTATCTCCACACGTTT